>JABSTL010000593.1:0-22925 GCA_013759095.1 Fusarium sp. NRRL 29148
AGGTAGTTAAGTTATACAGATAAGTAGAATTACATAAAAGGGTAGTTGTAACGCTCAGAAATGGCCCAGCATCTCAGTAAATGGCTCTGTATCAAACAGAAAGTTATCCGTTCCTTGGACTGATATCCCATTCCAGTGAACGTCCAATCCACCTATTGACAAGGGTAGACATTCATCGACAAATGCCTGGCCTTCATCCGGTATACGCCACATATTGTTCATATTCTGCGTCGCTTCTGTTACCTGCTGTAGCATTAACAACCCTCCAGATGATTCGTCGCCAAGCTCAGGCGGTACGACCGCAGACGCCAGTCCCGTCATCTCAGTGTCCTGAGCTGCTGGTGTACTCTTCTCCTGGTCCAGTGTAAATATCTGGCTGAGGAACTGTCCGCTACTCTTTCGCTGAGGTGGAATGAGACGCTCGCGGTAGCTCTGGAGTGCATTGCGAAGCTCTGTCAAGACATCAAGATAACGATGGGCTTGAGGGCTTGTACGATCGAGATCCCGGATAATGCCAATGCCGCTGTGTAGTGCTGCTTCTGTCTCGAACGTTGTTGATCTTTCGGATAACGTGGCCTCCACGAAGAGGGAGAAGGCCATGATGAGACAGGCGCTAAATATCCAAGCTCTTGATGTACAGTTAGTATGGAGGTCAATAGAGGATAAGTAGGAGTTCTTACTTGAGTAACGTCATGTTCTGTATGAGCAGACCGGCAGACCCCGTTCTCCGCGTTGTCTCTACCAGCAAGACAGCGGCATCGATGCATACCTGAGCCAACTCCTTCGTCTCTCGATCGTTTGTCTGATGTGACCCAAATGCACCATCAGACCGATCTAGACGTTTCAACTTCCCCAGCATATACGATATCAGAATCGGTCTAGTGGCCAACATAACCGCATAATAATAAAACGCCGAGACAGCAAAGTTGCCCAAAGTCTGCCACCACTGCTCTGGCGAAATCGACGAGCTGACTGTGCAATTAGTCATGCTCGATGGTAGTGCCGAGCTCCATTCTCTCAATTGTCTGAGGAGGTCTTTTATCGAGGTTATATTTGTGTCTTGTTTGTCGTTGAGGTGATATATGATCTGTTCGAGGATGGTGCAGACTCCATAGCACGCGGACATGGATGTGAATTCTGGCGTGCATGGTTCTGGACCATCTGGGACTGAAAATGTTGGATTGCTTATTCCACGTCTCGGGGATGACGCTGGGGTTTGGGCGAGGACGCCTCCGAACGCGATGTCCAAGATACGCAGGCTTTTCCATACCTGAAGCCTGATGGTACACGAGTGTCAGTTTCTCGCTGATATTGCTCAGATCAGCAAGGTCGCCTACCTGAATCGATGTGTTTCTGGTGAAAGATTGCGATAAGCCTCGGGTAGATGTAGACCAATGGCATGTGCCACTCGCGTCGCAACACCTAGGTATATAAAGGCCCCGTCTCTCTTGCACGCATTGACCATGTAGATGCCCATCATCAGAAAGATAGCTACGAGATCGCCTGTAGGGTCCAGTAGCATGCCCTCAAAGGCCACCTTTTGGCCACGCTCAAAGTGCTTCTGTGCGTGATAAAGAGTCTTGGGGCTCGTTCTGCAACCTTGTCCGCCGACTGCAATTACCAAGTCGATGATGGCGCGTTTTTGGCAAGATTTGGATGAACCAGAGGTGCTGGAGGGTTCCCTGTTGTCTTCAGTCTCTTCAAGCAATTCGTACAGTTGCTTGGGGGAGTATATATATACAATGCCGGTGGTCTAAGAAGCTATGTTAGCCTGATACATGCCATGTTGGTGAGTGCCCATACCGCCACCAAGAATCTCTGGATATAGTCTCGTTTCTCTTCCAAGGTTAACTGGCTGTCCGGGCTATCCTCTGGGATGTCGTGCGAGGCCTGAGGATACGAGGACTCGAGCATAGCCTTGGCGCGCTCTTTATCAGTGAATGGCGATGGCCCCATATAACAGAGGAACGTGTGACGGAGGAAGTCGAGGAAAGACAGGGATGCGGAATCGCCCATCGATACTGCAAGCCAGTAAGCTATGGAGCCCAAATGGTTGTCCCTTGGCATCATGTACTTACGGTTTTCTCCCTCCGAACCCTTGTCTTGACTTTCAACATTTGACATGCAAGACGAGAACGCTGTGTCGGGAGTCTCATTCACCTGTTGTCCACCTGTAGACTCCGGCGTCCGAGGTGCCTGCACCCGCTCAGTGGTATCGCGTTCATTGACGGACAATGCTGCATCTGAACAAACGATGTAATCGAGGCTGGAACAATCGTCGTTGCCGCTCGCAGTGTTATCACTACTCCGACTCATCGCTCGACGTTGTGCTTTGCGACGCGGGCGAGCAGCCTCGGGATCGTAGATACAATGGGGGACGTAGTCCCGCCGGCGGCAATTGGCGCATGGGGTCTGCCCGTCGCATCTCTTCTTGCTATTCTGACAGGGCACGCATGCTATGACAGCGCGCCTACGATCTTCCGCGCGTACTTTGGGACGAGGCATGATGAGGATATTGAATGCAATCACTTGCCGCTTGTCAATTCATTGGAAGATGTTTAGTGGGGATTGAATTCAGTATCAAATATGTGCATCTGCCGTCCCCAGAGCCGAGACTCTAACGCTTCCGAGTTAGTGATATCAGCATGTGCATCTTGCGCGGGGAAGCGAGCGGGTAGACTGCATCATGCCCCAGGTTTAGCGGGGTATTCCCCAGTCAACTCCTCGTTTTCTCGCTTACACATGCATGACAAGTTATTGGACCGTGGAATGATGTTCATCCACATCATATTTGAGGTGCAATCTGGCGGCAAGTGCACCTATAGGCTACTGGTAGGGAGGGATATCCCGGCCTCGGGCCATCCGATAGCTGCCTCGGCGGGGACTCGGGAGGAATCTGGGGTAGCAAGGGAGACTTCAACTATTGATGGATGATAAGGCGGAATTAGCTACTTTGAAAGTCGTTGACGTCTTAAACTCCTCCCTTCGGCTACAATTGCTCTGTTCTCCTCTTTACTCCGCTGATAATATCAAGTTCCCCTCTTTTGTTAGCCCAATCATGGCGTTTACGCTTAACCATACCCAATTGGGCGATGTCCAAGGTTCCAGGTTAGGTGGTCAAGGAGTAGTGCAATATTTCGGCATTCAGTATGCCACTTTGGCTCATCGCTTTGCTGACCCAGAGCTCAAAAACGATTATGGAGGGAAGATCGATGCAACAAGGAGAGGGTAGGTTGTTGCCCAGCTCTGCGAGCATGACGGGAACTGATACTTCCTCCCCTTCACAGCCCGACTGTTGTTAGACCACCCCTAGCATGCGACATTGAGTTTGGCCTCATCCAAAAGGCCCTCGATAAGCCCGATGACCGTCCTATGTCTGACCTGGACGGCTTGACTCTCGATATCACCGTCCCAGAAGCCGCCCTCACCGAGAGCAACGCAAAGCTTCCCGTGCTTGTATTTATTCATGGAGGCGCATTCATCATAGGTGACAGCGGAGCACCGCACTATGACATGGCTGCCATCGTCGCATATTCCCAGTCTGTCGGAAAGCCTATTATCGGCGTATCGATCAAGTAAGATACATTTTCTCACGCACCTTACCCCATTAGTTCTGGATGCCTCTGTTGATAATTATCAAAAGTTACCGACTTGGAGTTGCAGGGTTTCTGGACAGCAATGAGATGAGAGCGGCAGGCGTCCCTCCAAATAGAGGCATCCTTGATCAAAAGACGGCGTTTCAGTGGGTTCGTCGGAATATCGCCGGGTTTTCAGGCGATCCAACTCGCATCACAGCCATTGGCCAGAGCGCAGGCGGCAGTAAGTATTCACATGCATTCATTACTCATAGGCACGGCAGCTGATGATAAATGTCAGGTGCCATTATGCACCTGCTTGACCTGGACTTACAAGACGAATCTCTTTTCGACCGCGCCATTTGTTTGAGTGGAAACAACTTGGCCGTTCCTTCGTCTACCAAGCACGTTGCCCAAGATGCATACGAAGCGGTGCTGAAGTGTCTCGGGATAGACTCCGCGTTATCGAGCAAGGATCAGGTGGCAGCATTAATTGCAACCTCTCCAGAAGACATTCTATCCAAGGTCCCAATGTCAGTCCCGCTATGGCCCGTAATGGAGACCGACCAGCTACCTTCGTTCCATTCAATCGAGGCTCACTTATCCTCATCGAAACACAAACCACCTCTGATGATTGGCTCAACCGACTTTGATGCAGTCATCTTCGAAGTTCTCGGTCTTTTCGCAGATCGTGATCAAGGATCTCTGGCTCACGGCTTCTCTAAGTCTCTGACAAAGTTAATCCCTGAAGAGCACCACGACAGGCTTCAGATGCTTCTCGGCCTTTATGGGATTTCTGAAGCAGAGGAGGACGCCAAAACTCGCGTGAAGATTCTCCAGTTCGGAACTGATCTCAAGTATTTTGCCACATCGAAACACTACGCTAACTGTTGGCCTACCAAGTCGTGGCTCTACTACTTTAATGAGCCTAACCCATGGGACGGACCGCACAAAGGTCGATCGGCTCATTGTCTTGACATAGCCTATCTCTTCCTGAACTACAGTCACGTCATGGATGACTCTCAGAAGAAGACAGCAATGGACTTTGCTCGAGATGTGATTAGCTTCACAAGCATGGAGGAGCCATGGGCTGAGTTCCATACTTCCGAGGAACTGAGAGTATATGGAGTCCCGGCAGACAGTCAGCCATCAGGAGGTGATGTCAAGAATACGCCTGGGCCATCTGAGGAAGTGAAACGTCTTTGGTCAGAGATAGGTCTTGATAATCTTGCTCACGCTTGGGGTGCTTACTCCGCAAGCTCGTAGTTGGTGGCACTGGATAAAAGATGGAAGACACATTGGCCTCGTGCACGGAACATCCTCGCAGGGCACTCGTTGCTTAGCAGTAGAACAGGCTGATGTTGTGGACTCCCATTGCAGTTTGAAATAACGAGGAGAAGTCCTCTCGGCGCTTGGTCAGAACTGGAAAATCCCAATCAATTGAACCTATCTCTAGAAATATGTTCTTCCATCTTGTGAGATAACGCTCGCCCAGGCAATATACAAGACATTCTATTTATGCCAAAAAATTTTGTTAAGTGAACTCTTTAACTTGATGTATTGAACAATATCCTTCTTAGCAATTATGATAACTGAAATCTGGGGGCGGTAAGGGAGGGCATGGCAGCCAGTAGCTCCCACTTTTGGCCCCAGATAGGATACGATGCATCCAGTCGCAGACCTCCTTCGGTCGTGCCCGATGTTTCTTGATTGATTCTGAGTTCCACAGCCTTGCGTTTGGTTTCTTCAATGCTCGTCTGCTCAGACTCAGACGGCCTTTTCTAAATAACCATTTGTCAAGTTGCAGTTGATACTTGCGCTTTGAGGCTTCGAAGTCGTGAACCGTTGCCATGATCTCTTGTATTTCGTCAATCCGTTTATTCTCCTGAACGTATAATCTTGTAATTAGTTCGCGGTGGTTGTCCCATGGGTTAACAACTGTCTTGGTTGCAGACTCATCTGTCGGTTTCTGGACCGGTTCAGTATGATCAATGGCCTGTTCCTTGCTTGGTCCTTTGCGAGTTGGACTATCTTCATCTTTGAGGTTTATCGGCCTTGGAATGCTCCAGGGAGCCACGTCGACGACGAAAAGACGATCCCTAATAAGCTTCAGGAGGTCTCCCAGAGCGGTCTCTCCTACTCTGCATATGGGGTCCTTAGCCATATGGTCCATCCACCCTAACACAACAGGGTGAACCTTAGTTCCATTAGTACCGGACTGCCAAAAGCGCATGTTGGAGCCCAGCTCGGTAGATCCTGACTCCATATCTTGTCGGAATTTGTTCAAACCTTCACAGCCGTACAAAAGCCAAATCATGAACTCGAGCGTAATGCATCCCATTTCCCACATGTCTTCTTTAGGGACCATCATGCCCCGCAGTTCATTTCCCTCTTCAGGGGGCCTATATAGTTGGTTTGACGAGGAAGATCCTGATACGAGTGCGGTACCAACCGACTGGTGACAGGTCTTCATGGTGCCGATTTTGTGACCCGCTCCCCTCCCCTCCTTGAACCAGAGTATGTTTTCTGGGTTCAGATTAAAATTGCTGACAATCATGCCATTGCCTTCGATGAGTGCAGTCGTCAGGCCTACTTCGAAAGAAGCGTGCACTAACCCATAAAGCTGCTCAGTGACAGACTTTACCAAATTAGCAGTCAAGACTCTTGGGTATGTCTTCCAGAAATCTCTCAGGTTCCCGCCATCAGATGCTTCAGAAATGAAATAAGAACTATCTTCCCCTTGACGGAACGTAGTAATGAGTGTGACGATGTGCCTTTGGTTTAGTGCATGAATCCTTTTCAGTCTGCCCAGTTCAGATTGCCACATTGGCGCGAACGAAAAACGTATCACAGTGACGTAAACCGGGTCCTGAATCTCATGAGTCTCAGTTATTAGTCCCGGTGAAAATAAAAAGTTTTCGAGTCTTGCTTCTGACTCACCCTGCCATTTGGTACAAGATGGCGCCGGTGAATCCGGTATTTGATTGCCCGTGCAAAGGAGTTTTCGTAAATCTTGGTGTACTTCTCTGTGAAAGGGAGAATACACTTTTCATTTATGTGCCTTACTTCAGGGGTTTCTTTACTAGAAAAGACAGGGGCACAAAACTTCCACTCATGCTGATTCCAAAATCTATCAATGTATATGTATCCTGCATCGCCTTGGCGGTAAGACTCATACATATACTTTGACAGGTTTCTGAGATCCGATTCCTCAAGTGGCAAGTTTTTATCGCAGATGTTGTTTGTCTTGAAAAAGTCCATGGCATGCCATAGTCCCTCCCTTTCCAGGCCAATCAGAACTAAAATGGAGAATAGCTTCTTGCCATTCACTACAGTGTAAATGACTGTGTATCTTAAAGTCTCGGGGTCGATACTGTTTGGTAGTTCTTCTGGGTTGGGAATGGCCGAAAGCACTGACTCCATCGTGATAATACCTTCTAGGCTGCCCTCTGGTGAAAAGAGACAAAGGTCCCTGGCCACATAGTAGTCTCTAGTCCATGACTCTCTGAATACACTCTTGATGAGAGTCCCTTTAATGAGGCGTCGTATATCTTCAAGTTTCACATGGACATAGTGCAGCTTATGGTGGTTGTACAGAGCCTCGTATCCCGTCAAGTCACCAAGTGTGATATTCATCTTTGATGCGACATCGGCTGCATTTTTTCCATGATCCCGATATTCATCACCTTCCAGACTGTTGGCAGACTGCAATGACTCGAAGCTTGTCTCAGATCTCGCGACTGCATCCTCCGTATGAGCTGACATTCCATCATCGGGCATCAACTTGGATCTATTGAGTGCAAACAAGGCTAGTCGCTCCAAGTGCTGACCGATGTGACGCTTCAAGTCACTGGAAGGGATGGAATAGGGTCCTCTTTGCCCCACGGTAGGATGAGCTTGGTGCGGCTTTTCGGTGGAATCTGGGGTCGGGTTGCCATCCGTTGCAAAGTCGTTCGGCAGCGAAATGAGCCAGGGAGTCACCTTTGTCAGGATGTTATCCGTGATGTTGTTGAAGTCTCTTTCGGGGAGTTTGTTTACATCTAACTTCTCTAGGTCCTGTTAGCTTGGTGTCACTTCTGGGTGCAGAATTCTAGATATTTACCACTGTCAAACGATTGTGGACAACTATAATCAGCAACCTGTCGAATGACCCACGAAGGCTTATAGCACTCGAATCCATTTACAACGTCGTGGTATCCATCTCTGCACAAAGGGCAAGGTACAGTATTAACCGAGCTAGATCGCTCACACACCTTGGCAAGAGACAAAAGCTGGGGACCTGAAAGTTGTAGCTCATGGAAGTTTTTCATATGTTCAATGAACTCTGTCTCACTGTTGTGGGGGTTGTGATTCGGGTCGTTACAGTGCCATTCTCTTCGGTGATTCTCGAACTCGTGTCTCAGCCAGTCCTGGCGGGTTTCGAACAAGATATCAGGTGTTTCACAGTTATCGAAGGTGCACACATATGCTTGAAGATCGCGGAACACGTGCCTCCTGTGCCGTGTTAGAAATCCTATTATAGAGATTCGAAAGATTTACCAACGTCCATGCTCTTTCGCCTTTCACTTCAATCAGATGATAGCAGAGGGGACAGAGGAACTGCTCAAGCGCTTCGCCGTTGGCGTCCTGCGGGCGAGGAGGTACTCGGAGCTGTGCTCTATCCTTACCAGTGAATCCAAATGTCGTGATAGTACCGGATTCTGACTGAACATCTGGTTCTTCTCTCAAATCGACTGGAGGAATGAATTTGGTTGCTTCAGTACTCGCCAGGAGACTTCCTTTGGAGATGGTAGGGGCATAGCTTGGTGTGTCTCTGACCAGATTCCTTATAGGATGGGAGGTAACCGGAGGGGGTGGTATTTCCTGCTTAGCTTTCCCCCGCGGCTCATCCTGAGCGATATGGCCTGTCGCTGTCGCCTCATCTGACGCTTGAGGCTCTGAGGATTTCCGGTAGTGTTGCTCATTATATATGAGCAGCTGACGTCGACGAGCAATTGCATTAGCAAGCCGTTTCTTCAGCACTGCGGAAGCGTCAGGAAAGCATTCGTCGACATGGCGTTTATCAAACGAAATGAAATGGTCGACTGCGATCTTGGACGCTCTGGATAATCTGTCTGTTGCTACTGGCTGTCTGATGACCATTGCAAGCGAGTACAGATGCCTCACTGATTTTGTGATCGACTCGTATAATGCAGCAATTTGACGCTCGGGAGTCATCATATCGGCTTCGTCAGAACTAGAGCTTTCGGCTGACGAAGTCACAGACGATCCGTCAGAGTCATTGTCTCGTTGTCGGTCAAACTTGGGCTGAACTACTTCGACCAATGGCCGTTTGCCAATTATGAGATCTTCAGCTACTAATTATTAGTTTAGAAGTATCAGAGGAGCAATAGTATAGACGTACCAGTTCTAAGAGTACTATCAAGGCGCTGCAGCATATCTACAACTCGGGCAGCATAAAAGCTAGAATCTCTTAGGCGATAGTCAAGTGAGATTCGCTTGTGGGGAGGATGCTTTGCCCCGACACTCCCAGCCCATACATCGAAGCGCGAGTATTCATTCGCGATACCTTTGAGAGGTATGATTTCGTTGTTATCACCAGTTGATGTACCGAGGCTCTTGATTAGACGGCTGAAAGAGCTAGAGCATTGGATATAGCAATCGCTAATAGTAGTCATTTCTGCGAAAGACAGACGACAGCTGAGTTGGTGAAGGGAAATGCCTCATACTCTGGAAGTTACTCCCAAAGAGAGGGGTTGACTGTGCAATCGCCAGTTCTGGCAACACATGCAGGTGATCAATGATGGAACCAACAGACAGCTAACCAACACCAATCATTCTGTGCCACGGGAGACTGCAGGGCGCCACAGCGCTTCCACACTCGCAATCGAAAATCACTGATTTGTCTTTCAACCCCCCGGCTATCGTAATCAGACGCTGACGAAGCTCTCATAAAATTTCACCTCGTCCCATCTTCTTCTTATCAACGACGGAATAAGTATCAATTTCTCTGCTACAGGCGTTGGTGGGCTGCAGGAGAGCTACAAAAATGTCTGGATTCGAAGTAGTAGGACTTATCATTGGAGTGCAAGTATGCTAGAAAAGTGCCGCCGACAATGCTAACAACCATGCATAGAATACCAATTGTCGTCAAAGGCCTAAAGTTCTACGAGAATGATGCACAGGTTCTCCTGCATCATAAAATCGCCATGAATGATCTTATCGTATCGCTACACGCTGAACATTCACGATTCCGGCACTCTTGCAGTGTGCTATTGAGAGGTCTGGTTGAAGATGATGACCTAGAAGACCTTTTAGACAAGAATACTAAGGACGATTGGGAGAAGGCATTAACTCAAGGGCTAGAGAGGAGCCTCAGAGACAAGCTTGGACATCGCTATTATGCATACACCGAAATAATAAAACAGATCCAGGAGAAGCTTGAAAAGTTGGGGAAAGTAGTAGGCATGACCAAGCAACAGGTGAGAATTAGCAGGCAGATCTTATGATAGACTCACTGACAGTTACCTTAGCAATGGTACGAGAAGACGGAGTACGAGAACCAGAAAACATGGCATAAGATCAAGAAATGCATAAAACACAGCAAGCACAAGCAACTACTCGAAGAAATTGAAAAGTACAACACAAAGTTGGAGCAGATGACACCAGGAATATTGACGCAAGCACAGACAGCACCGTCTCAGCCGAAGAAGGTAGATCTAAGTTACTGGGATTCTATCAGGCAGGCGGCGATGAGTCTACACAGCGCTCTTTGTTCTGGATGGCTCTGCTGCTGTGTGAACTCTCACATGACTCATTTCCAGCTCGAAGATCGAGCGACTGGAAAGAAGGGATCTCATAGGTTCAAGTTGTCGTTCAAGATGCCCGAAACAGATGATAACGGGCAATCTGTTAACAGTGCTGTCTGGAAGAATGCGGAGTTTGAAGCAGTTGAGAGCGAAAATGTCCCAGAAAATCTCCCTCGATCTCCCGGAGGTGTTGCTTTCGCCTCGGTAGCTACATTTGCTTCACCTAATCTCAAGGTGGAGAAGCATGTCAAGGATCTCTGCAAGGAGCTCACGCAACCTTCCTGCCAGCTTGCAGTTCGTTGTATAGGATATATGCTTCAGGAAGAGCACAAGCATTACATTTATATCCCGCAGCGGCCTCTCACTTCAGATCGACCGAGGCACACAATAACTCTTTACAATTTGCTCTCGAACAAGGGACAACTTGGTGCGCACTATACCTTTGGCAGCGCGGTAACCGACAGATATGAATTGGCCCTCCTGTTAGCTTCCTCCCTTCTTCAACTACATGCCACTTCATGGCTGGGAGATTGGTGGTCCACCGACGATATACATATCTTGCCAAGGAACTCAAAGATGTCTTTTAAAGACTGCACCTTCGTCATGCAGAATTTCCCCTCGTCTACCATCACCAAAGGATCTCAACCTAACAAGACTACTACTCGCCATATCGTTATTCGAAATGAAGCAATATTTCGACTCGGGGCGACTTTGGTTGAGCTCTCTACTGTATCAACACTAGAGGCACAGGAGGAAGTTGATGACCATAGAATCACGGAGGAATTGACGGACTTCAACACAGCGGAGAGACTGTCAAAGGCTGTCGCACTCAACAATGCACTTGAGTGGAATGCCGTGGTAGATCGATGTTTACGCTGTGGCTTCCATTCGCCTCCGGATTTTACAAGGAAGGACTTCAGAGCAGAGTTTTATCAGTGCGTTGTAGGACCACTAGAGAAACTATATAATGACTCAATGGTTGACTGCGATGCAAAACACGGATATGGCGTTGACAGACGACTTCCTTAGTCCAAGACGGGTTATTGTTATTACAATATTTCCACATGGAACTTGAGACTGGCAAGTTAGATGTAAGCAGCAATCATCTTTTGAGCAAAGACACATTTATCTACAACTCTCTTGTCAAGAATGAAGATATAAATTTAATGAGAAAAGGGCAATTCCATCAGTAAGAAAATGGTCTAGCGAGGTACTTAGGATCCCTCTCTGGCTTCCCTTCCGGTGGCACATCCACTACATCCGGGTTAACATACCAGCTCGGATCACCCTGCTCCTCCTCCTCCATAATACACATGCTCCAACCATTGCCCAACCATCTAAGTCTATTCTCATGCATCTCCTCAAACTCAAAGTCCTCCCATCTCGGTGCCCTCAGCGCTTCTAGTGCATGCATCACACTTCCGGGCCAAAGAGCAGAGATCTTATCACCATGTCCACCGCCAATCTTGTACCATGACTTGCAGTCATCCATGTAGACTGTCTTCTTGAAGTACTCGCCGATATAGTCTGCAAAGTCTTTAACGCGTGATGCTTTGGGCTCCATGGTTATGTAATCTTCCTTCTGTAGCTTGCGGATGCACTTGACGACGTAATCGCCTTCCGCCTCGAGAAGACAGGTCAAGGAGCCGGCGCCAATGGCTGAGTTTGGTCCAAGCATCATGAAGTAGTTGGGGAAACCATCCACAGTCATAGTCAGATACGTCGCAGGGAACGGATCAAACTTTTCCTTCAATGTTACTCCCTGCCTGCCGATGACAGGGAAAGGAGGGGTGTAGTTAGTCTGGAAACCCGTTGCGCAGACCAACACGTCAACATCGACTTGTTGACCCTCAGGTCCTGTGAGCTTCAAACCCGTCTCGTTGATACTCTCGATACCTTGTGTAATGAAATTTACGTTGGGCTGGGACAATGCCTCGAGATATCCTGGTCCAGGTGTCAAACGCCGACACCCAACACCAAAGGTTGGCGAGAATGATTCGAGAAGATCGGGTCGTGAAGCCAGAACATCATTGGTGATCTTTGAGAAAATAGACACAAACTCTTTCTGCATGTCTGAGCCTTTGAGGGTTGAAAGATGAACCAAGTTACCATCGTCCTCGATACGCTTGCGGAAGCGAAGATATTCATCATCACTCTTGATGAATTCCGCCAAACGAGCGGCCGAGACTATTTCCATGTTAGACGGAGTTTTCCTCTTTAATCCGTAATGAGAACTCACATTCGATATCAGAAGGATCCCATCCCAATTGCTTCATCGTCACATCGCCAAAGCGATTCGATATCCATACCTTGCTACGCACGAAGCAGTTCAACTTGGCGCCCTCGACTTTTTGTAGCTCCGGCACGATCTGAATCGAACTCGAACCACCACCTATGACACCAATGTTCTTGTTCTTGAAGTCGTATTCCTGGTCCCAGGCTGCTGAGTGCATCTTCTTGCCCTTGAAGGTATCAAAACCAGGGATGTCAGGCCAAGAGATAGTGTTGAGGTTTCCTCTAGCTGCAATAACGACGTCTACTTCCTCGGAGAAGCTCTCCCCCGAGTTAGTCTCAACTGTGACTTGCCTAGATGATGTCAGCGTTTGGTCGAGATAAGCGAAGGTGAAACATACCATTTCTTGGTGGTATCATTCCAAGTAGCACTGGTCACTCTATGTCCAAGATGAATGAATCTCTTGGCACCGTACTTCTCTGCCACGCCATCGATGTAGGCGCAAATTTCGTGTGAAGGAGCATAAAAACCAGACCAAGCCTTGTTTGGAGCGAAGGTGTATTGATAGGAATGAGCTGCGAGTAAATGTTAATACACTTAGTGCAATGACTCCAGGCAAGGTTTCCTGCTTACATGGAATATCGCAGGCACAACCTGGATAACGATTCTCCCACCACGTTCCGCCGACGCCTTCATTCTTCTCGTAGATCTTGAGATCGATGTTGCGTAGACGTTGGGGGATTCTGATGCCGAGATAGACGCCTGAATACCCAGCGCCAATCACACGGACCTTGAGAGGACGCTGGTTCTCGACTGGAGCATCCTTGCAAGTGAAAGTCTCATGGACCCCATTCGTATGAGTGGTGGATCCGTTTACCACTTTGTCTGCAGTGGGTTTCTGGTCCAAGACTGGTTTGTTGCTCATTGTCTGCGACGGAATAGTCGCGGGCTCATAAGCTGGGTTTGATGAGTTTATCCCCATGATGAAAGTGCTTGACGAAGGAAGAATTGTAGAATAATGGAATATTTGGTATCTCCAAGTAAAAACAAAACGGTGAGTGCAGCTTTATGTGAGAATGAACACTTGTAACTGGGTTGAAGCTGGATTATTTACGAGACAAATCTTCTGAAATGCAGATAGAAAAAGTGTCACCCTCCCTCGGCTCGTCCCTCGGCTCGTCATCGTGTAACCTTTTAACCCCTCTTTACTCTCAAAAATACATAAACCGCGCCGCCCAATTGTATCGCTGCCGCTGTGTAACGCCTGGTGTTGTTGCCGCGCTTTTGCCCCCGAGGTGCTGTTGCCGCCAAGGATGTGTAAGTTCTTATTGCCGCTTTATATCCAGAGAGTGTCGCTGCCGCAATCCATCGGGAGATTCACCAGTTCACGTGTCCCTTCGAAGGAGGTTCGACAAAAAGACCGTCTCATGTCATCTGTATCAATTGTTCGAGGGTCTCATGAGGTTTAACATGCTGCCCGGTTGACCGCATTGAAAGACCGTCCTGGCAAGCAATCATAACTAGCCCTAGCCACCTGGGGAATGTTTAGAGGCGAATCTTAGCCCTTTCCTTTCACCATGTTTGAAGAGCAGACAAATATAGTTTGAGCGTGGAGAAGAATTTTCTTGCAATTGGTGTTGGAGCCTCCTCTGTATTGGTGATGGTCACGGTCTTATTACTAACAGAGATGCCTTGTCTTGCTGGCCCAGACTCGCAGTTTGTCCCGGCTGCAGAATCCGTGAGAATCCGTGGTGGGGACGGAAAATCCGTAAAAGCTCAAGTGGGTACGGATGCGGGCAACGAACTTATCTCATGACCTGATGTACCACTCGGGGAACTGGCCCGATAAGATAAGATAAGGTTCATGCTATATTGGCCTAGACGCGATTATAAGGAAGGGCGTTGTGACGAGAGTAAGAGAATAGCAGACCATTTCAACTTCCCTTTAGCCCTCAACAATCTGTCAATCATTGTATAATTACAGTCTATCACGTTTCATTTCACCATGTCAAACAGCAACTTCCAAGTGGCCGTAGTTGGCCTCGGTGCACTCGGTAGCGCAGCAGCCTATCACGCCGCCATCAAAGGAGCTACTGTTATCGGTTTCGAGCAATATGACTTTGGAAACATCTACGGATCTTCACACGACACATCCCGTATCGTCAGAACCTCGTATGGCTCACCGGACTATGTGGCTCTAGCCCGTGCAGCTTATAAAGACTGGGCTGAGCTGGAACGTCGAAGTGGTCTTCAAATGCTCACAATCACTGGTGGTGTCGTCTTCTTCCCCAAATTGGCCGATGACGGAGCATCTTTGAACAAATTCGAGAAGAGCATGAGTGCTTCTGAATTTATGAGGAGTCTTGATGCAAACAACATTCCCTATGAAATGCTTAGCTCTCAAGAAGTCAAGAAACGCTGGCCTTCTTTTGACATCGCAGAGGGCGTTCAGACTATCTACACTGCCGACTCAGGAATCGTACATGCCTCCAAGTCTGTGGCTGCAATGCAGTATCAAGCTCGTGCCAACGGCGCTGTTTTGAAGGAGAAGACTCGTGTGGATGCATTGATCCCTGATTCCAACGGCAAGGGAATGACTATCAAGACATCTCGAGGGCAATTCCACGCCGACAAGGTTGTCTTGGCTTGCGACGCGTGGACCAACAAGCTCATCACACCGCTTGGAACAAACATCCCGCTCCAGGTTATGCAAGAACAGGTCACATACTATAAACCGACTGATATCACCCCATTTGACGACACCAAGTTTCCCGTGTGGATCTGGGCTGGCAATAGATATTTCTACGGATTCCCCAGTTACGGCGAGCCAACAATCAAGGCAGGCCGCGATACATCCAACAACTTCATGACACCCGAAGAACGAACTTTTGTCCCATCTGACGATTTGTTAAACGAATTGACCTCTTTTATGGGCGGTCTGATACCTGACAAGGGCCAGGCCATTCGAACAGTAACTTGTCAATACGCTATTACTCCGGATCGTCAATTCGTCATCAGTCCATTGAAGAATCACCCTAATGTTATTGTCGGCTTAGGTGGAGGTCATGCGTTCAAGTTTGCGCCTGCCATTGGTCGTGTTTTGGCGGAGCTTGCAATAGATGGTGAGACAAAGGAGGATATCTCCAACTTTGGCATCCCTAGGGTAGGGGCAGAGAGCAAGTTGTAGAAGTACGGTATAGCATTTAGACAGCATTAATGACATATCACTATGAAGTTCAAATTATTTAATTGGTACTATATGATCGCAAGAAATACAAACAACTTAGATTACTTGGTTTACAATTATTTCACGCAACTTGTTGTTTTCCTTCATACAAACGACAGTGGTCTCCAACGTCGGCCGTTGTATGGACTGATTTAAAAGAACAAAAACTAAGAATAATGCAATAGTCATTTAAGAGGGTTTAACACGTAATATAGTTACTTCTCCTCAATTGAGCCCGTTGAAAAGAAGGTATTCGCCGTTGTAAGCCACGCCTCTTATCGCAAAATTATGTGCCTGATAAGACAAGACCCGGAATTTTAAGCAGGCCGAGCCACCTAGTGGCGAGCTCCCTGCGTTCAGTGGCTTTTTTCACCCCCGCACTTTTGACTCAAGGCCCAGGCTCAGTAGTCAGACGCGTAGCATACATAATAGTCTGCACCAACTCTGAATGCCACCAACCGCTCTCCAATCTCACCACAAGCCATATCAATTACAACAATAGACACCAGGATGAGTGCCCCACGATCAAGGCAGTATCGACGCGTTGCTCAGGCTTGTGATAATTGCCGGTACATTTATGACTATTGACAATAGCATATGTTTGCTGATGATGTTACAGTCGCAAGAAGATCCGTTGCCCAGGTGAAAGACCGCGATGTTCAGCATGTACACGTCTTCGTCAGCAATGCTCTTTCACCGAGGCCAATCCTATCAGTGAGGATACCACGAGTAGGCTAGAGAATCGCATGGTAAGGCTTAGTTGTCTGAGTATCTCATTCCACCCACTAAGAGCTACAGTCCAGTCGCCTTGAACAGCTTGAGGATAAGTTGGACAACTTAATAAGCAGAGTTGTGTACGTTGAATAGTGCTCTATCTCATGCAGCGGGCCATATGAACTGACGATAGGCAGTCCTCCATCGATGCAAGAGACTACACCAACTTCAACGTCAGACAGGAATAACCGTATGCCTTCATTCTCTTCAACCTCGCCTCACACGACCCTTCCATTAATGTAAGTTCTTCCCTACCAACTATGCTTGTAAGTGCTAATGAAAGACAGATCCCCAATGCCAACAGAAGTAACCACAAGAGCCATTGACTTTTATTTTCGCCATATTCATCGGCAACCTCTTTGGCTTTTTGGCGAGCGCCCGTTACTACCTTCCGATACTTCCGAGGAACTCATCTATGCCATGTTAGCCCTAAGTTTGACTTACAACACGGAAGATATGCCTATGGATAACCTTCAAAGCCCTGACTATTATAACAAAATTGCTCGGACAGGCGTCATGCTGAAAATTGCAGAGGGTAGAGTGACTATCAGATGTGCTCAGGCACTGTGCCTGTTGGCTTACTACAACTTTATCTGTAAGCTGATATCGGCTATCTTATAATATAGAGTCACGTGTACTGACAGTGTGATAGTGGGCAATATTCCTATGGCTGGCTTTGACATAGCAACGGTTCAGAACATGATCCAGCTTCTTCCCGGCAGTGAGCGCAACCCAAGTAGCTCAGCAGTCTCACAGGATAAATCACGTCTCTTCTGGAGTATCCAGTGTCTAAGCTCTTCCTGCGGTCGGCCAGTCCTATTGCCTTCCATACCGACAAGTATCGATGCACCACAAATGCTCACTGTCGAAACCCGAGATTCTCTAGGAAGCTGTATCCCGGCTCCAAAGGCAACCGAGTCCGGCTTGAGGGAGACTCTGGTTGACGTATGGTCACAATCCCTAAAGATATGCGAGCTATGGAGTGATGTCAGACTCTACGTCGCCAAGTGCTTCGAAAGCTTAGCAAAACGTCCTTGGCATCCAGATTCCGACTACACCAAGCTTTGTTCGCGGATACTAGAGGTCGAGATGATCTGGCCAATCTCTATAAGCTATAACGCAGCCAAGTTCCCAGAAATTTCACCATTAGAGGTGGAAAATAACCGCATGGACTGGCTGCCGTGGCTCAGGGTTCAGATGACCTACCATACCATTCACTGCGTCCTCAATCACCCTTCCCTATATACGGCCATGGCGGAAACACCAAAAAGTAGACTTGGAGGTGACTCGTTCTGGAGAGCATCTTATCTGAAGGCTTTGAGACACTGTACTTGGGTCTCGAGGTTGATTCGAACGGCGGAAGAGAAGAATCTTCGACTGGCTGATCCCTTCTTTGCTCAAGCAGCAGCGATAGCCAGTACATTGCATCTATACTGGACCAGAACCAGTGATAGTCAGCTGCAGGCATCCTCAGTGAGAAACTTGGAGGTTTGCAGGAATCTCGTGCGAGAGATGGCGACATGTTGGCCAGTTTGCAAGACAATTGTATGTCCTCGACTCAATAAAGACATTCTACTCATTACTAATGCCTACACTAGGAACATACTCTTGATCAGTTCATCGAATCGACTGATCGATCATCTCAAATGGCAACTGACAAATCATCACCCGCCGTTGTCAGAACATCTCTCATATGGGTCTTGCTCGACGTAGCGGCACCGCAATTCCCCAACTACCACGATCAAAGCGTTCATGGGCGAGATGTTTGGGGAGGGCATGCAGCTACTCAGGACGAAGATGGTCTACCAAGGTCCGAGCCGAGTTCACCGCCAACAGATATGCGAGAGTCAACAGCTCAGTACGCGTCACCTCCAGCTTGGGTGTCGGAGAGGACAGATACCAACCCCCAAGAGACAGTAGAGGATGGGGCAATTACAGCCCAGCATGTGGTTAGTAATGAACATGTGACTACACATGATTTGGCCTAGGGACCTTGGGAGAATCTCGGGCCGATGGGGGAGAACTTTAGTATGAACATGGACTGGTGGGACATGAATCAATTCTAAAAGTCAAGTCAAGGGGAAATAGTTCAAATGATACGTAATACTATTGACTACCACTAAGTAATACACTGACACGCTGGGCACTCGAGGCTTGAACGTCACACGACAGCTTCAGACCCGCCCTTCCCTAAGATGCACTTCGACCATATGGTTCAAATGGTAGAATGCCAGACACGATAGCCATGACAAAGAACAAAGCCCCCGAGATGTACAAGGGTGCTATAGTGGTGGTATCAGCAGTCACCGCGATGACAGCAGAAAGAAGACCCATGATACGGTTGAGCGAGACTGCGATACCATTGCCTGTAGTTCGGTGCTCAGATGGGAACACCTCCGCAGTGTATGCGTAGAGTGTGCCGTAGTAGAGGTTGATGCAAACAGCTGAACTTATTAGTACAAACAACGTGAGGGATAGGGCGAACTTACAGATGCAGCTGCTGATGGCGAGATTCTGGGCCGGCGTCTTGATGATGGTGTAGCAGAAGAAGAATATGGCTGTGATCACAGCTCCAATAGCCATTGTGTATCGTCGTCCGAGGAAGCTCACTTCAGCAAGACCGGCGGCAATGAGAGGCCCGAAGATGGCGCAGATGTTGGTGATGGTGTAATCGCGCCAGGTCTCGGTAAAGGAGGGCTGGTAGTCGGGAAGACGGCTGCTAAGAAGGGATCTGTGTTTGTTAGCCTTTATGCGCTTTCGAGGTTTGGGATAAAGGAACTTACGGCAGATAGAGGAAGAAAAGAGGGTATCCAAGACCAATCAAAGTCCAGGAAAGCCAAATGAGACAAGTCGACAGAGCGAGCTTCTTGGTCGAAAATAATCCCTTGACATGACCAACAAGACTCTTACCCAAACCACGAACAGCCAATCCCTTGCTACCACCGTGCTCAGGGGTATGAGCTGTGCCACAAGCCTGAAGACCCTCGAGCGTCAATGAGCAAGGTCGCTTGTAAGTGCTGGCAAGCTTCTGAAGCATATCAACAAGTTCCTCCTCCTTGCCGTTGGTAACCAGAAACTTTGGAGTCTCTGGAAGTCGGATGATGAGAATACGAAGAGCGGACATGACAAACATGAGGGCTCCACCAGTGAACATAATGAGTCTCCATGACTTGTTGTTCTGCCATGTACATGTCTCGACCGTAGCGACGCAAGTCCAATCGTTTCGAGCTATGAGAATGTTGAGTTAGTTCCTAAACCCATGGTGGTCAAACGAGAGAGGCAGTTTACAATAGAAGCCCCAGGCTATGAACCCAGCGCTGGCTTGACCAACACCCCACCATCCCGCCATAGCAGTAATTACCCACTGCTGCTTCGCAGGTATAAACTCCAGCATGACTGTTGGATCCAAGACAAGATTACCGCCGGCTCCAAAGCCAAGAAAAGCTACAAATACACAGAAGGCGACCCAGCTGGGCCCAGCTCCTGCGACGGTGGTAGCAATGGCAGCGATGAAGAGAGTAGTGTTGAAGGCGATTCGTCGACCGATGATATCAGCACCGAAACCCCAGAAGAGAGCTCCCATCTGAAGTCCAGCGTACAGAGCCATAGTTGAGCCGGTAGTATAGCCTCCATGACCGATCTCAAGGTAGGCTTGGCCGGCTGCAACGCTCTGGAGGAAAGCTACCAGGGAGTCAGCTGCGAAGCCGAAGCCTGTGAGGCAGCATAGCTTGAGATGGAAATTGGTCCAACCAATCTCATTGATGGTCTTGAAAGTCAGCATGACCAACCCCAATCATCTACTAGGGCTCTTACCTCGTTGACAAGATTGATCTTGGCCGAAAGAACGGGATCAACAACATTGCCAAGTTCATGATACGACACATCATCAGCAGCCATGACGTCCTTCTCTTGATCACGACTCTCCTTAACAGAGCCTGAAGCAGCAGGGACCTCAACACTCGACATTGTAAAGACTTTCAAATCATATGATGCAGAAAATGATATGCAAGATCTTGCGTCAAACATGGAGACACAGGTCTCTTTTAAATCTGAATCGGTAATTCTCCACGATAATTCTCCAGGCTTGGCCGCTCAGTTATCCAAGCTTCAGTGAAAATTGATATACGCTACCCCACAAACTGAAAAGGGTAGCGCTATCGAGGGAAGGCGGGGTGAAGGGATGGGAGATATGGGCACCAATAGAGGGAGGTGTTGTGATCCGGCCAAGATGATTAGGTTGAGTGTATTTGTTTAGGGCGGAGTGTGACTGGGATGGCCCTTGGCGAGACTGTTCGAGAGGGGCGGTTTTTACGTTTGTTTGAATGCATTTGGTCATGTTTATGGAATGAGTAATTGCTATGATATTCCTTTGTCACGATCTCACAGACCAATGTCCAGAGGCGAGTCTCACTATTGAGATTCCGTAGAGCTTGCATGCCTCTTCAGCTTATCAGTATATCTCATAGCTTGCTTAGTTATTTGCCGTTACTATTCGCAGTGTCTGTAGTTGAATCGTGATCTGATTTAGGTTAGCTTCCGTGTCTGTCACGATAAGCCTCATGCCTGAGGTTGGACACGGACCGAACACGGATTCTTCCCGCGTCATGACTGACTGGCCCCGTGCTCCGCTACAACCAACTAACGGCGGACTCGGGATCGATCTCCCCGGCCTATTCTTCTCAGCGGCCAGAGTCCGAGTTGAAGATAGTGAAATAGAGCATCACATGAAGTCAGCCACGTAGAATAGTCTCATAAAGACCTTCTCATGACTCGCCAATACAACAGCAAACGCTTAACCTTGTCTAACCCTTGCAAACATGTCCATCTCCATCTCACCCTCTTTGATGCACTATCTCTTCTCAGCCGCTGGCCTTGCCGCGCTCGTATCCTTGCTAGCGAGGTATCTCTCACAGTCCCGAGCCCATCAAGATCCCGTCCCCGCATTTCTCAAAGACACCACTTCCACAGCACGAGCATTACCCGCTTCTTGGTATAGATCCCCAGAAGTATACGAACTTGAACGACGGGCTATCTTTGCCAAGAAATGGATCCTCACTACGCATAAACTCAGATTCACTGAGACAGGCTCGTGGGTCAAGTTTGAACAGGCGGGCTTTCAGTTCTTTCTTGTGAAGAACAAGCAGGGACAGATCAATGGGTTTCACAATGCTTGTAGACATCGGGCTTTTCCTATCATGACGGAGGATAAGGGGAAGTCAAGCATTCTTTCTTGCAAATATCACGGTTGGTCATATGGTCTCAATGGTCGACTTGCGAAAGCTCCGGGGTGCGATGACATGAAAGGCTTCGACAAGACCAAGAACAGTCTTCTGCCTGTCCACGTTCATGTTGATGCAAAAGGCTTCATCTGGGTTAACCTGGATGCTTCGAAAAAGCCTGAGGACTTTTCAACTGAGTTCAAGAATATTGATCAGATGGCTAGACATGAGGGCTTCAATTTCGAAGACTATCAGTTTGATCATACCTGGGGCATGAGCGGTGACTACAACTGGAAGACTTTGGCTGATAACTACAACGAATGTTATCACTGCAAGACCGCACATCCAGATGCAGCTGATGTCGCTGATCTATCAGCATATCGAGTTGATACTAAGGGCGGTAACATCGAGCACTTTGCCAACACGAAGCCTGAGATGGAAGAACAAGGTCTCAGGATCGTGAGCAACTATTACTTCCCCAACGCTTGCATGACCGTCTCGTAAGTCTCCCCTTCACATTTGCCACATATCAGCTAACATTATAGTCCCAACTTCTTTTACATGATGCGATGCGTTCCTACTTCGCCCGGCCACTGCTCCATGGAATACGAAGTCTATCGACATAAGAACGCCACTGACAAAGGCTTCCAAACCATCGATGCGATGTTCAAGAGGATCTTGGCTGAGGATAAATGGCTCTGCAATAATGCACAGAAGAATCTGAACGCTGGTGTGTTTGTTAATGGTGAGATGCATCCTAAGATGGAACAAGGGCCCCTTTACTTTCAGCATCGCGTTAGAGGTATCTTGAATGGCCATTATAAGTTGGAAAAGACGGCCGGGAAGGAGATCAATCCAGCGCAGCATTTTCCGTCTGATGCTTCACGTGGGACGGAGAATGATATGGGATTTTGCTCGGGTTTGGCTTGTGGAAAGGATGCTGAACAGCTGGCTTGGTAGACGGGAGGGACGACATCAAGGCCATTTATTGATCGAGCATGACGTTGAAAAAACTCCACAGGAACACGGTGATTCCAATTTGTTTCATACTTAATCTGTCGTATGTTTCCGTGTTCCTGTGGAGTTTTT
>JABSTL010000594.1:0-25581 GCA_013759095.1 Fusarium sp. NRRL 29148
GGGGGGGGGGGGGGGGGGGTAGGCCCCGGGCTTCGAGCGCTTCGGCGTACGCGCGGCTGGTTGCCGCCTTTTTGTCGGCGACGACGATGGAGCTGCGATATAGACGGGGCAGAGTCCTATGGAGACACTCTGGCGCGCCTCATAGGGTCTATTTTCGTCGTCGCCAAGGTCAGTGAAGCTGGAGTTGAGTTCAGCTGGCCAGGTGTTGCGCAGCTCCACGGGGTTGAGGATGTCTGGCTGGATATAGTCGTGGTCGAGACGCAAGAAGGTGTAGTTGGGCTGTGAGATAGGTGCAATCTTGGCTGGACATGTCCTCAACAGCTCTCAAAAACTTCCAAGTCGTCACCTCATTCTTCCTCTTAGCCACAATTCTGTCTTACTGACCAGAACTCGTCTTTCATCTCCTTCAAGTTCACTCATCCAAACTGACTGACAATGGGCGACACTACCACCGAACAAGTCATGTCGGCCCTAACAACAGTCGTGAACCCGTTCGCGGACACGAAGCTCATGTTGTTCTGGAGTGGACTCAACAACATGCTCCGCTTTGAGACTCGCTCGTTCGAAGCCGATATCCTCCATATCCTCGGTCCCAAGGCTGGCGAGAAGAGTGTCGGCCACGTCCTGGCCTACCCCTCCCAGCTCACCTCCATCATTTACAAGGACATAGTAAGCACCCCGAAACTCTCTCTGTCGTCCGCCGTCTCTGACGACATCAGATCTCCGTCTGCGGGGTCATCAACGTCGGTACGCAGATCGTGCCCTCGTTGCAGCTCTCGTTGTTGAGTCCCGTCACCTCGACAACTAGCTTGAAGGATCTCAAGCCGCAAGCTGGTTCTTTGACGGGCTATGTCGACCGGGTGAAGGAACTGGCCTTTCTCTACCTCATCGCGTAAGTCTGTCTATTTCTGCGCCCGTGTACTCTGTTTGGTCGTAAATAATGCTGATACATTGCCCTTCCCGAGCAGGCTTCATTCGGACGCCAAGACCTACATTGGCGAGTGGGCACTGGGGAATCAGGGTGCCTGGCAGCCCATCCAAGACCTGACGCCGGGATCTTTCATGGCCAACACCAGCCTCGGCCACATGTATCACGTGGATACAAAGAAGGTGGCTGTCCGTTTCCTCGTCTACCAGCAGTCCAATGGCGCAATCGGCTTGTGGAACTTCAGGAACAAGCAAACCACCACCGTGAATGATAGCAGCAACAGAGCTGCTGCCCAGGAATCGGTTGCAGCTACGTGAGTGCCCGAGGATGCGGAGGCAGGTCGCAAGGATAGGCGTATTGTGGTCTACTTCATTGACAAAGAGGGTTACCTCGTCAGCGCAAACTGCGTCCTCGCTGACAGCACCAGTTTCAACTCACCGAGTGAGAAACCGTGACAGGTAGGATCGGACTATGCGGTCCGGTAGTTCTCTCAGCTCAGCATTCAACGGGATGAGTCAAACAGCAGGAACATCATTTACGGCGCGAGCGGGACAGGCGAGATCCTGCCTATGTATCAAGATTGGTCTGAGTTGACGGGAAACTGAGCGAGCCCGGCCCATCAGAGGGTAGGGGGCTGTTCCGCCGTCCTGTCAGTTCTCGCCGAGGCTCTGTTCCAAACGAGGGCTTTTCCCAGACAATTCAGAGCCTCCATGATCAGGGAATGGACGTCGACGTACGGATAGTCATTAAGCTAAAGTCGCGGCTATACAAGTCGTGGAGCTTGAACACGAGTGTAAACCATAATATCTGCGCCGGTCCAAGTGAGAGATAATTGCATGTCTTGATACGTATTTGTTAGATATGGCAAGGCGACTGTGTCGACATAAGCCCGCAATTCAAAGCACTGTGCGGTCTAAACGTCTAATCCATGGTAGTGGGTGATTCGATGAATCCGCGAATGCAGGGTTCGCGTGAGTGGGAGAAACACAGGTAGTAGTCGAGGCAGTTTGAGGGTGGTGTTGAATCCGATGTATTGAGCTGATAATTAAAAGTGCATCTTTTCCCATAATGCGAATAAAACAGGACCCATGCAAGGAATGAAACAGACAGCGACGTGTAGAGTTATAGTCATAGAGTGGCAATTCACCAAAACGTCACAGGTTGGGATATAAAGACTGGCTAGGATGCACCTTTTGAGCGGTCTCCTAAGATGAGTTTGGCTGTCGCTGTGTGGGTCCAGGGTAGCTCTCTTACGCAGCGACAGATCTTATGATCTTAAGATACCAAGCACAGAACGCGGGGTAATTTCATGCCACGAGCTAAATTCCAGGTTAGGCAATTATCATTACACCGGCCTCAAAAAAAAAGCCACGCTCAGCAGGATTCGAACCATGACCTTCAGCATTTATCAGAAATCATCTGCACTATAATCCCCGACCTTGATGCATCACAGGGTATCACCTTCAATTAAATGCAAAACATCGCAACGCGCGCCCAGTGCATTCAATTGAGAGACAAACAAATGCCTGCTCAAAGAGACCCACAGACTTGGATGTCCCCACGAACATGCTTTTTGTAATATCATGCTCCTTGTGATCCCATTGATCTATCGGCTGTAAATAATGCCCTCAGGAAAGCTACATTCGTCGCCGACTGAATATCTAAAAACAATTGGTGCTGAATAATCTCTCAAACTCCGTAAGACTCAACCAAGTCTAAATGCTGGGTATCATCACCATACAATTCAAGTCCCTGCAACGCCATCATATCATAAAGAAACCTCGGTGACCTATTCAACTCCCGCCCCAGACGCCAACATGTCATCAATCAGCGACCGCAAGTCATTCACCTGCTCCGCCGGCTTCGCCCTCAAGACCTCCCAAGTCAGACGTTGCATACTCTGCATGCATAACGCCGCATCCATGCCCTTTTCCTCCCTGTCAATATCGTCCAAACAACCCGCAATACCCTCCCTCATAATCACAACTGTATCTTGGAGCGCTGGTTCATCTGCCGCAAGTTCATCTACCCTCTTTTGAGCCGCTGCCATATCAGCCTCAGCTTGTTCGGCTTCGCGGTTCGCCTCGTCCGACTTCTCTTTCGCGTGGGGGATGCTGTGGCGGACTGTGGCTGGCAGGATATCTCCATGGCGAGCTACGAGCGCCTCAAGCTCGGTGAGTGCGGTCGCGGACTCTTGGGCTTTCGTGCGGGTACTGTCACGGATTGATGTGGCCTCTTGGAGAGCGTCGTTGAGGGGATCCTTTTGGTTGAGTCGAAGCTGTGCTGCGTCGCGGTCGTTTTCGAAGAGCTTGAGGCGGTGTCGGTGTGCAGCGATGCGCTTATGGTAATACTCGATTGGTAGCTATTGAGAATTAGATTGAGCTACTCCACGCGGGATGGCAGTATGAGTACTTACAGGGCCTTTTGCTCCAGGGCTGGGAGAGGAAATGTCTCGAGAATCTTCTGCCTCTTCTTCATTCTCCGTGTCCTGTTTGTCCTCCATGTTCACAGCCTGGGGCTCGGGTTCGGGCTCGGGGTTCTTGCGACGCCTTTTGAGCGGTCGACCCTTGGATGGCGACGAGGTCATGTTTTCATCCCCGTCAGACTCTGCGACCTCATCCTCCTTGTCTTCGGGCGCACATCCTTGCGACTTGCTCGTGATCTCCAATCTGATCCTGGTGACAATACCGTTGCTAACAACACCCTTGGCAGTTGGGTCGCGATCTGCCTCTTCCTTCAGGCGAGCTACCAATTGTTCCACCGTGATGCCGGCTTTTCCTTTCTTGACCAGCTCGAGGGTAGTGGCGAGCTGCTCGAGAAGGCTCTGTCCCCAGGACTTGGGCGCATGCTTGCCGAAGAGCTCCGACGGCTCAGAACCGGCTGCTTTCAATATTCGATTCTTGGCGCGTTGGACTCGTGTCTCGTTCTTGTTGCTAGATTGCGCGGGCGGAGTTGGCAGGGCCGTGATAGTGTCGGCCATGGTTGGTTGGTATAGATACAGTCGTCTTAAGATTTTATGTTTCGCGCGACGCGATCGGGATCGCGTTGCAGGGGTGACGTGACGTGAGTGAGATTACGTGATGCGAATGAATCTTCCAATTGGTCAGAGTGCGTCCGCCCAAGTCAGGTACCTACGTTAGCGCGCTATGTCATGACAAGTGCCCCCACCATCTCTCAATCTTCCGTAGCGACCTTTAGATACGCCGTAACCTTGCTTGGAATGGCGTCAACCACAGATGGCGACTCTTATGCTCTAACAGATCTATATCGCCCTCTGCGTGTGCGTGCTATCTTTTCCCAAAAGGCTCAGGATGACATCCAGGGTCGGTACACAATATGTCTTGCAGTGCGAGATAAGCTCCTGCGTAATACAGCGACGCAACCAGAGTGTTTTCAAGCATATCACAGCCATATGAAAGAGTAAAGTACCAAGTACCGTAATTTGATCCAACACGTAACCTCAGGACAAGTGTACGACGACAACCAGCTTGAGTACGAGGCCTGGTGTTACTGGAACGTAAAGGTAACTGGGCGTAACCCCAGTAAATCACCACTACCGCCAACGGACCATGAATGGGTGCAGACTGTTTTAGATGAAACCAAAACGTAGCTGAGTAGTGTTCTACCTCGTGCACCAGGAAGTGATATCTGGCCCACTTGGCGACAGTACCACTCTGAATAGATTGCAGCTTTCTTAGAGTTTGGGTCTCCACTGAATAAAGACGACGCCGTTAAAGTCTATTACTGTGGCCCCGAAGATGCCGCTAACCTAATTGACTCTGGCGCCTTGCTCGTCATCGAGAACCAGCAACCGTTTCCATGGAACGGCCCGCCACTAAACGACTGTTTCGACCGCCTGTCAGATCCAGAGTGCCTCCGACGTCTCGATCCTCGTGATCTTACGCGCAAAGGCCCTGTCAGCCCTCGTAGCCCGCGGTCTTTCGAAGCGAAAATGAGGGACAAGCATTGGGTCAGCATACCAACACGTCACAGAGATACTGTCGATGCCAAAGGACAAGTCACGCGCCAATCGGCCTTCTTCCAGAAAACCCACCAGCAGATCCAGAACCAGCTGATCAAGGATAACCCTAAGGATGATGATAAGTGGAATGTGCTTAACATGGTGCAGTGGGTACCTGTGCCATACCCCCCCCGAATGCCGGCATTCTCCACCGCATCGACGCCCTAGAAGTTACTGGCGCCGCACCGGCGCGCGTTCTGAGCGGCCGAAACATTGAGTTTATGCTACTCAGCCAAGGCGGAAACCACATAGCCTCCCACGTTAACGACTTCGCTCCCGGTAGTCTATCTTTTTCACGTGTCATCAGGGCCCTGTCGGGATTGGCTGGATCCCGCTCAGCTGGCAGGACCGGCTACAGTGGGAACAGGACCCATTGCGGTTCAAGGGCCAGGCGCGTTACCTGGTCCTACGTCCTGGGCAGACAGTTTACATGCCGCCTGGTACTATCCACTATGTGTTCCGGAAGCTAAAGGACCCAACACTCGTCACTGGCGGCGAGGTACTCACATGGACTGGGCTGAGGCGATGGCTGTGCCTTTTGAAACAGCAAGAGCTCAGCGAGACAGAGCCAGCAGTTACCGTAAAGAAGGCGGGGGACTGGGTCGCATGCCTTATCAAGCTCGTGAAACAGTGTCACGAGGCACAAGACTGGGATAACATCCCAGGCAGACGGAAAGAACTTGAGCTTGTGATGAATACACTCGAGGTTGGTTCTGCAGTCACATTGGCTGCGCAATTGCTAACGTGGGCGGAGCAGAGATGGAATGAACTTGAGACGATGGATGAATTTTTTGCATTCCAGGGTTGGGACCAGAACGATATCTGGTGAAGCATCTTATCTGCACGGCGTAATCAGATAGGGCGTACAAAATTGGCGGAATAGACTCGAAACGGGCTTACAGTACATTGATACCCAACATCGGATATTATTGAATATGGGAACAGATGAGGAGTAATTGAGCTACAGGGACATCTAGATACCGGCGTCAATTAGACTTTGCTATTTTTGAGGCTCATTCATGTCGATCTTGCATCAGAGTTACATAATCACCCGAATATGATCAAGAATACAATATCATTTTACATACAGCATTCGAAAGCAGACCTGTCAAATTGCAATGCATTGCAATTGCAGGATGCAAAGGGATTGACGAGTAATGCAGGAATTCATGCGGCGGGGAATTTCAGAGGTCATTCAACTCGAGCACGCACGGGGCGTCCCGAATCCCATTGTTTTCGAGGACAGCTTGACTTATAAATAGCTTACAAGGGGCACCTTAAATACACCCTGGTACAGATCCACAGTCATAGAAAGTACCGCAACAATTGATTATTATAGCTCTTACATCTACAAAGTGTTTCACCATGTCTAGAGTCGATTACGCTTTAACCCTATACCCCATGCAGGGCTGATATACCACATCTATCACTGTTACACCAATTCTTCCCAACTTCTGGTACGCTCGCATTCGTCAAGTCTGACACGCCAGAGAGTGTCCAAGAAGAGATAGCAGTCAACCTCAAACTCGCCACAATGGCGACAAAGAATGGTTTATACGTGTATTTAGTCTAAGGTGAGTCAAGCTATTGTCCAATAACAAGAAGGACTTGTCAATTACGTGGGATAGACACAGGCATGAACAAAAATTGGTCGCCTGATTGAAAGGCCTTGATCGTTCTGCTGCGGATTTATCATTCTGATGGCGAATCAGAGGTGCCTTTCAGAGTCAATGGCAGTCTTAAACAAGCCTCGACTCCAGTGTTTGCATTTTTCAGCGACTGCTACATCCAGTCATTGAGAGCACATGGGGATACAGAACTGTTGGTGCGCTGCGCTCTAAGTTAAGTGACTCACAGGTGGTACCATTGTATGTGTTGGTCTCAGCAGAGCAGCTTCTTTTCGGCTATCCCAGCCTTCTACCTAATTTGAAGATGGAGACACTCGGCCAACCTACTATATATCTAGTCCTAGATGACCGAGAAGGGAGCCTCATCCTGACCCTTCTCCAAACGAATCTCACTGGCTACATTCGCAGTTGCCAACCTCCTTTTCATCGTTAAGAGCCCTGTGAATCAACAACAGCTCCACCGCGACGGTGCATGGTATTCTGCTTAAGAAGGGGAGCTAGCAGCTTCGTGTTCGTCATCCTCCCGAGAAATCTAACCAAGCTTTCGGCCATGGGCGAAGTTTTCTCTGCTTATCATACATGGCGTTAGGCATCTAGCTTCGTATGCATAGCTGGCAGAGCGCGCTTTTCTTAACATAAACCTAAAAGTTGCAACATCCTCTTTAATTAACTCTTCTTCAAGATAATTCCAGTCAGGTTTATTTGTCACATCTCAATTAGCCTCATTGCTTATTTTGCTAGCTGTACTTTGGTCTGAAGAACATTATTATCCTCCTCCTTCAATCATTCTATTGTGTTCATCACTGCAAGGAGTTTTGGGAAGTCACAGACTTATGGACAATGTTCGGCTTTGGTAACTCCGTACCCGGCTCTAGCCTTGTTCTTCACGATCTGATCTCTGATAGTTCTTCATAATACCACCTCTTTCCCGACTACCAGCGATTCCTTCATCCATCTCACGCCAACCACGTATCTGCAATAACCCCCTTTAAACAAAAGGCCTTTGTCATGTTGTTCCAGCTCTGACCCAGAACCGCAAGACTCGGGACCCCAAGGAAGTAAATCCCGAGGCAAAGCTTACACACATTCTCCACAGCCTTCAAGAGAACCTATACAATGCGCTTCGGAAGAAGAACTGCGGCAACATTCCATCATATAACATCACCAGAAATACTAAGTGGCTGCCAAGTTGGCAGTGATAATTCCGGACCCATTCGTCGCTTGTATCAGTGTAAGGTTCCCTATGTTCTGAGCTTGTTCTATGCCAGACAAAGCACTACCAATGAAAACGACCTCCACGGCGGCAAATCTGAGAATACGGGGTCAGTGTACTTGTTAGCATTTGTGAAAACCTCATTCAACTTACGTTGCGGTAGCTACAAGTATTTCCACTCTTTTTGCCTTGCTAAAATACGCCAGGATACCGGCAAAGATGGCCGTAAACAACACCGTGAAACCGATTCTCTGGTTAGTTGTTGGGCGTCCATTGAGTACCAGGATAGTGAGAGGAGGTAAGATGGCGGCTATCACAGTAACAATGATGCTGGTGAGCCGTATTATGGAGCATCTTGGTAGGTGACATAGCCACTTTCTTCGTCGATAACATGACCCACCTTCATCCTCTGGCCAAATGCGAGATGAAATGGCCCCGCGATGAATCTCATCAAACCCCTTGTGAACAAATCGTCGTCCTCGGCTGCGGGTTGCAAAGTCATATAGAGATCAGGGTCATCCGATCCATCTCCAGTCCACGTATTGATCTCTGCTCCTGTTTGGAAGTTCTTCCCTCCCTTGTCCATCGCTAACCAATTTTTCAAACTCTGTAACTGAGATTTCTTGGGACTCGGGAGTTGAGTGATTGCAGAATCTGGGAAGGAATTTAGCAAGAGAAACCACATAAGCTACCAAGACCAACATTGCGCAAGGAATGTATCTAGCGACGGTTATCAGTATTGCTATGTATGCAATGGAGTCTGTAACATACTATACCGCATGAGCCTTTCTCTCAATTGACCTAATTTCTGATGCTGGTCACTATTGTTTTTTTGGCTATCATAGAAGCTTTCTCCATTCTTCCGTTCTTCATCTGTTCCAATCTCATCAAGAGAGTTTTCTAAGTGAAAATCACTCTGTAGCTGGAGGATCTCTGCCTGCAGTGAGAGCAAGCACAGGATATTTGCATCGTCGAATCGACGAAAGATGGCCAGATTCTTGTCACCGTTCATCATACGGGCCAGTCGCACATACATCGACGGAGGCTGGTGACTCATTTTTGTCGTTGATGACCGGTGGTTGTAATGGCGTAAGGAAATTATTGAGATGAGGGACAATGCGTAGTAAATGATATCAGGCAGCCTGCTTTTCAGCCCATGCGGGCGCATTATGAGCGCCTACGTAGCATTGCATTGCAGACTGTTCAGTGATTCCTTAGTGTGAGTCTATGCAATCCTTATTGGGCAGGCAATGGCGCTACTCTCTCGGCTTGCCGCTGTTGTGAGATCAGGCTGCGAGATATGCATACGTATTCGTCACAATAAGCCACATAAAAATGCCTTACCAACATGTGCGCCAACCATGAAGCATTAGTCTATCCATCCGATGGAATGATTCAGAAGTACCCTTGTCAAACAGGATTACTAATTATAGCCCTCTTCAAGGAATATAAGGCCTTGGTGGCTCGACATTTTGGCCTGGCTTTAATTCCCGTCGTTTCATCTCCTGTTCCTCGGAACTACAATTATTCCCAGCAGTGAACCTAGACAAAGAGTTGTCATGTCGTCCGATGCTGATGTGACCTCATTTCTCTTGGAAGCCATTGGAAAGACTTTCTTTATTCTTGAAGCAGTTCTCCTTTGGACCTTTCTAAAATGGGTGAAAAGATTCCGGACTATTCTTTTTGAGTTAATACTTTACATGCAAGAGGTTGAATTACTCGACGATATATTCAGAGAAAACAAAGAAGTTATTGCTCATATTGGCGATGAGCCCCCCATCTCGGTCCGAAATGCGTGTCAGCTTTGCCAGGACTACCAGGATATATTAAATGGGAACCTTGCATCGCATGGCCTCAAGCGCGGCTATGAGATTGCAAGTCTCACAATGGCTAAGAAGATCACACTCATATGGCATCAAAACGAATGGGAGAAAGTTCTTAGACTCTATAGAGGGTCAGTTTTTAGCCTGAGAGACCTTTGTGCGGAGTAAGTTTATATGCTGGTTCATTTCACTTTACTAATCAAAAGGACGGACTACAGTATCAGAATGCATACCCAGTTACGAAGCATGACGTAAGAGCTCGCCTGCTCCACTTTATTCTCACGCAGTGCTGATTGTTTATCTCCCAGAGCGGCTATGTCTCGACTAGACCAGGAATTTGCAGGTGCTCCCTCTGCAAAAGATCTAGTTGACCTCCAAGGAGACGACTTTTTTGTTGTTGCATACATACAAGCGCAGAATCTGTCAGATTATCCACATCTGCCCCGCGGCCGTAGAGCTGTACCAGCAACCCTTAAGCTAGACACTGGCGCAAGCATTGACCATGTTTCTGAGAGCTTTTTGTTAGATGTACTGAGACTAAAGAAACGATCCTTTGTTCCTATCCCAGACCAGGAACAGGAACCAGTCACTGGGTTTGATGGGACTCAGTTTACTCCAAGGTATCGAATAAAGCTTCAGTGGTCACGAGAGCCGAACAAAGGGATGAATAGTCATATGTTTTTAGTGGTCCCAAACTGTCCCTGTGACGTGGTTCTGGGAGCACGAAACTTTCTGCAGCAAGCTACCGGCCTTACCAGAAGAATACAAATTGCTGCTGGCGGACGTAAGTGTCAAGAATGAACAACACTGAACATAAAGCAGCAGTTGACTAACTGGGCTGGTAGGATTAAAAGAGTCAGAACAACAGCGTCGGGATGAAGTTATCAATGCAGAGCGGGAACGAGAGCGTGCTAGGTTTGAAGAAGCCAGGGTAATGCGTGTACAGAGATTATTGACCAGGCAATCATTAGCATCTCGTGAGGAGGACATAGAGATGCAAACGCAGAGTGGACCAAGCTCGGCTTCAGGAGAGGGAGACCTTATCAATACAGCTTAGAGACGGCTCCTTGGATAAGCAGAAGTTAGGAAGGGATAAATTGGGATGCCATCCCTTGGCTTTGCTCCGCTGTGATAGTCATTAATGTCAAGTATGCTATCACCTGGTGGCGTGGAACCCTAGGCCGAAATCTCGAAATTGTGAGTTCAGGGTTAGGAACCGCAAGGCAAGATCACAAGCTCTCCACGGTCTCCAAGAGTCTACAAAATCCGCTCTGAATGAAGAGCGACAGAGAAATGCCGGTTTGGCACAAGATATTGAAGGGCGAGAATACCAGACTGACGATCTAAAACAGGCAATAGGACCTCTCCAGAAGTTAGCCGAGATTGCTGGTAAAGGATGGGAACGCACTGAGAAGAAGGGTTTGAAAATTCGAATTACATTGTTTATAAGTAAGTTGCATCACAAAGCCTATGTTTCCTTTGCAATATGAGAGTCTTCTCTCTCGTCTGTATTTCGACCCCGATTAGACCACACCGCTTAGCTAGGTACACACTGAGACTGTCTTCCCCAAAATACCAGCCCTGCTCTTTTTGACTTTGATAAGAGTGTTATTTTGAGCTGATAGTCCCCACAGCTGATGGCTCACATCACGCGCCTCACGCGACGCAAATGCTGCTATCTTAACACTTTTGACTTGCATTCAGGGACGTCATGAAGCGCCAAGCACCCCAGGAGCCTTCAGAAGACGGCCAACCATCCAGGAAGAGAGGCTTGTCCAGCCGGCGTCCAAGGGCCTCTCAAGCATGCCTTTCTTGCGCTGCTTCCAAGGTTCGATGTGACGATCTTGAGATATGCCGACGATGTCTCAAACGTGGTGTTTCCTGCATTCGCTCAAGTCAGGTCAGAGAAGACTGCCGGATGGCATCAGCAGAAGCCCCACGGGCACCGAGTGAAACTAACACAGGGACGTCGATCGATGGAGGCGATTCTAATACTCTATCGTCAACCACACAAGACTCTGCTGAAGTGCCACCATTAACCATGCCGAGAACGATCCCTGTTTCCAGAGACGATGATAGGGAGGTTCTTTTGATTGGCAGTGAAGATCCTGACGTTGATTTTGCTTTCTCGAATTCTCACATATCACTAGATTGTTCGCGACCTCTACAGGTAAGTGGAACGACATCCCCCGCTCGAGTCGTTTTCCATGCTGAAAGTTGTAGCTTTGCAGTGACATCGAGTCTACAGACATTATCGACACGACGCTAAGTGACACTGCGGGGTGGTTGAAGAATGCCTCGCTTCAGGCGAATTTGACCCGCCATTTCTTCTTCCTCTCCCATATATTGATTTTCCCGCATATATCGATGTTGGTTTAATGAATGACTCGAAAGGCTCAATAGCCACAAGTTCTAAAGGCCTACCGCCCGAAGATAAACTCGGGTTCGAGGAGGCCGTAATAGCCTACAATACCACTTTGGGCAGTTGGAAACCAAGTAATGAGGACTACATAGCCACAGCAAGAGCCGCTCTCTATGTTCCGCTCGATGAACAACTTCACCTGGAGGAGGGCTTAGGACATCTGAATCCCTCTGTAATCAGGGGATCTTTATCGTCTGCACGAAGAGATGAGATCATCATGGCCATGATCGATGGGGGTCAAACGGCCCATTCATTGCAGGCAATTCGAATGTTCCCCTCAACCGAGATACTGGACAAATTCCTCAAGGTGTTCCTCACCACTCAGGAAACCAATGCCTCGGCCTTTATCCACATTGCGACATTCGATCCCTCAACCTGCAGCTTACATCTTGTTATAGCATGTATTATTGCTGGCGCCGCATCATCATCAAGGCCTTCTGCCCGCAAGTTCGCGTTGGGGCTATTTGATGTGCTACGCCTCCACCTTGCAGCATCGGCAAGTTGTAATTAGTTCCTCATGATGTCAGAGCTAATATGACAGCAGGGTGAACGGGAAAACACCTTGACTCGCGACCTCTCATATGTCCAATCGCTTATGATACTGTCAGAAACGGGCCTTTGGAGTGGGGACAAAAGAATCTCTGAGATATCTGATTTTTTGTCAGAGCTTACAGTATTAGTAACCAACTCCCGTCAGCAACCCTGAATCTTTCAAAATCTAACAGGCGACAGATGCTTCGACACGCTGGCATGTTTGCTCAACATACCTATTTTCAGCCAAGCCTCATGCTGGATAGGCCCTCCAGCGAGTTAGATGAATCGTGGGGAAAATGGGCACAACAGGAGTCCTTCAAGCGGTAAGGCTTGACTCATTACCTTTATGCGATAAAATCTTACAAATGATCACAGTACAGTTTTCCGACACCTTGTGCAATGCACACAGCGATCTGTCACAAGGAACGTGCCAGCACAGTTATGTCCGCTCGAAGTCTCGACACCTTTACCGGAAGATTGTCGGTTTTGGTTTGCAAAGTCAGCGGCTGAGTGGGAGTCTCTCTTTAACCAGCAACCTCGTCTTGTAGAGCCTAGAATAACGATTAACGACTGTCTGTCTGATATCCGGTCGATCGACTTGCCCTCAAGTCTGTCTAAACTATGGATACTATACTCTTTACTTTCGCTCCTTGTCAAAGACCATCGGCGAATTTCTGTTCTCCATAAGAAACAAGATTCTGGTTGGTCGTTCACTGACGTGACTCGATCACCTCTTGACTCACATCTGGTACTTATATTCAGTGAGTTGCGACACATAATTAAAGAAGATCCAGCCAAACCACCTATTCTCACCTTTATGGTAGAGTTCAACATGCTTTACTCAGCCATACCTAGACACCTCAGAGACAGCCTTTTAACCAATGGGAAACAAATATTTGCTTCTGAAGACTTTACTCAGCTTCAAGACTGGCAGGGTCGATCCAGCAGGTCAGCAATTTGGCATGCAGGCCAGCTTATCAGAGCTTGTAGAATGATCACACCAAAAGAACGCACTGATTTTCATCTAGTTGGTGTTTATCACTCTCTATTGTGTCTCTGGACTTACTGGGCTGCCACTAAAAAGAGATCGTCGGTTGTGACAGGCACAACAGCCACTAGTCTACGTCGGGTTCAGATAGATGGACCTGAGTCGCTCGAGTCACAGAGATGGATCAGTCACAACAAAGGAGCCCCGTACTTGGCTAAGCCACATGAGACCGATGGGATATGTAGTGCTGAGCTGGTTCCAGTTGATGGTTATCATTCACAAGGAAATCAGTCCAAGCTACCATTAGTTGGTATATTAAGTGAGTGCTTCTCAAACAAGACAATCGGTCGATATATTCCCATGTTGCAGCATGCTTCACTTGTCTTATATAGCTTGGAAAGATTGTAATATATTAAACATTCACTGGAACTCACAATTAGTCAGATAACTTTTGCTTCTTTTCTTCTGAAAAGTCTGCTTATATATCTAATTATATGCTGCGGTCAGGGCAATATCCGCTGCTGTTACTAATAGAATAGTGGCGCTATTTCGGCATCGGCATGCCGATTGTGAATACTCCTCCCGATTTGCAACCTGACTTCAAACAGAGGTGGATCAAGTTTCCAGTGCCTTTCTTGCCATATTTGGAGTAGTGTCTTTAGACAGAACTTCGGCAATCCGAAGGTGCACTAATTGATTCAAAAGCCATATAACTAACAAGCACCCGAATTAGAGCAGAGCATTTATAACACCTTCTTTTTAAATGGTAAAAGAAAACTTCATTAAAAATTAAGTATATTATACTTTCCCATCACTATCATCCAATGGCCTTCTTCAACCGTGTCCAAGATTGGGCCGATAGGGTTCCAGCAAACATTTTCTATCTCATGATTGGACTCGCAGTCATTACTTCCGTAGCTCTACTTGTTGCTGGAAGAGTCGGTCGAAATGAGAAGTACAGATACCCGAATCCAATACCTGGCATCCCTTTCTTTGGTAATAGCTTCCAGGTACCATCTGAGAGGCAAGGTCCATGGATGACCGAAATCGCGAAAAGAACAGGAGATATGTAAGTTTGGAACTCTTCTTGCCTTCTCTTTACTCTTACCATTATGTGCTCTGGGACAGATTAAAAAGCTGACCTTGAACTTCTAGGTACACCATGACATTTGGCGGAACGCCTTGGGTATTCCTGAACTCCCGCAAAGCAGTGCATGAACTGCTCGAAAAGAAAGCAGCAATATATTCTTCTCGACAAAACCTCCCTATGGCCAATGACCTGATTTCGGGCAAGAAGCGATTTCTATTTATGCCCTATGAACCTGACTGGCGAAGAACAAGAAAAGAAATGCACTCGATCCTCAACAACACCAAATCGAACTTGTTCGAACCCTATCAAGATATGGAGTCGCGCGCTCTTCTCTTTCATTACCTGAATCGCCCTGAGAATTGGTGGGAGGCAAATGCACGCTATGCCAATTCTATTATTATGGGTGTTATCTACGGCAGGCGCTCGGACTTGGGGGACGAGGACATGGCGAATTTACTAAGCAATCTCGAGAAGTCTACCCGGTATGCAATCCCTGGACAGAGCCTAGTGGATATTTGTCCTTGGCTACTGAAAGTACCAATACCCAAGTCATGGCAGGTTTGGCGATGGTGGGGAGATGCTCTTCATCAATCAACAAGAAAGTGAGTAACGTCAAGAACTAGCATGCCTTAGGCAAGTGACAAAAACTCATGGTGTCTAAATGCGTTAGGGTCTTTATGAAGTTACTAGATGACCTTCTGGAGAGGCAAAGACTTGGGATCCAGCAACCGTGCTTTATGACAGAATTCTTGGAGCGAAATACGAACGGCGAATTCACCGAGGAGGAGAGCTACTGGATGGCTGGTACTCTTATCGAAGCCGGATCTGATACTACAAGAATTACTTTAATGGAGATCTTGGCTGCTGCGGTCTTGTATCCGGACTGGGTTGGGAGAACCCAAAGGCAGCTGGACTCTGTATGCGGTTACAAAGCAGACCGGCTGCCTACCTTTGAAGACATGACAAAGCTGCCGTTGGTCAAGGGAGTGATTAAGGAGGGTCTGCGTTGGAAGTATGTTTCTTACCTCTGATTTCTACTTGCCCTCCTGTCTTGATATCGGCTAATCACGCTATAGACCGTCAATTGTCGAAACAGGCGTTCCTCATGCGTTGACAAAGGACGACACTTTTGATGGTTATCGTATTGCCGCTGGAACAGTCGTGACATATAATAGCTGGGCAATATCCCACCTAGACTACGAAGACCCAGAACGCTTTTATCCTGAAAGATTTCTCGATGATGATCTGGATGTTCCTACTAAAGGTCATATGGGGTTTGGTGCAGGTAGGATATTTTCAATTACTAAGCTTCTTTAACAGAACAGCGCACTAACATATGACTAGGTCGGAGAGTGTGCGTGGGGAACAATGTGGCATGTAACAACTTGCTCATTTCGGTCAGCAGGTTGCTCTACTGTTTCTATATTGAGGAGGTTCCGGGCAAGCTTGTGGATGCATCGAAAAGTTTTCTTATTGAATTTGGAAAACTACCTTTCATGATCAAAATTAAACCTAGATCTGAAGCTCATGCTCAACTGATCCAACGAGAATGTACTCATGCAGCAAATTAAGAGAATTAATAGCTTGGAAGCAGGCTATAGGTAGTTTATTATCAATCAATTTTCCTTTTTAAAATATATTAGTATCCCTTCAAGAAAGCCACAGATAGGTATCAAGCAAGCATGCCTCTATTGTAGAAGTCGGATGATCTGGTGCGACCTGGTCTTTACACCCCGCATTCCAGTAATCGGGCCAAAACGCTGAGGCAGCGATTCCTGAGTCAAGATGCATTAGCCGATTGTGGGGTATGAGGTAGTCTAACCTGAGGGAACAATAGCCGATCAGCTCACAGCTGCAGTCTGGTTTTTTCACAATCCTTACAAACTCAACTATCACTTGTCAATCTTCAAAAACCGTTCCTCAATGCGCTTCGTCCACCTCGGTATGCCAAAACGCCGTGCAAAGCAAGCATGCCTCCACTGTAGGAGTAGAAAGATCCGCTGCGACCTGGCCTTTGGAGGTTCGCCCTGTCTGAACTGCCGATTGGATCAGGTCCACTGTGAAGTCAAGGGCCGAAAGCCAAAGCGGTAAGTTATCCAATTGCCCTGTAAGGAATCCGTAAGACGAGTGAGGCTCACTCTTTCGATAGCAGAAACCATGAAACAAAAAACGCGAGGGTCACGAACAGGACCAACACTGGCTCCACGGCTGCTGTTCCCGACGACATCTGGATCCAGGATGGTATGTTAACAACTATCAACAACTTTCCTGTGGGAGACTGCCCATTCGCATCCAAAAATCCTTCACCATGCCATCTCAACGACGTGCAAGTTGAGTCTCCTGATGCTAGGCCCAAAGGCATCGGCACCACGTTGGAGCCGACAGAGAACCGCCTTGCCTTTATCAGTAATCTAGATCTAAGTCAACTACCCCCAGACGATGTTAAGTTCTTGCAAAAACAAGGATGCTTGAATGTACCACCCAGACCTGTACTCGACGAATTTATTCGAGAATACTTCTTACACGTTCACCCGATGCTCCCCTTGATGGATGAGTCTGTGTTTTGGGAACAGTACAGACAGCAAACGAACAAGGTGTCGTTGTTTTTGATCCAGGCAATGCTCTTTGCTTCTTGCAGCGTGGGTGAACTTGATTGTACTTTGGAGGTGTTGCTGACATTGCTTTAGTTCGTGTCTGAATCTGTAACCAAAGAACTGGGGTTTGAAAGTCCTCGCCTTGCCGCTGCTAGGTTTTATCAACGAGCTAAGGTTCTTTTCCTCTGTCCCAATACGCGCGGACAATGGCTGACTTGAGCGAGCTTCTTTATGTCTTCGACATTGAACCCTCTACCGTCGACCTAGCACGGGGCGCTTTGCTGCTCACCTTTTTACCCGTCTCGTTGGGCAGCGATCACCCAACGCCCAACTCCGTATGGTTGACCAGAGCGATCAAACACGCCGAAAGCCTTGGTACCAGCCATGCGGAGCATATCAATGGAGCTGACACAGGCTCACTGAAGCGGCTCTGGTGGTGTTGTATCCTCCGTGACCGCAGTATCTCTCTTGGTCAAAGGCGATGTGTACAGGTCTCTGGGCAATACCCGCTACCAGCAGAAGATGACTTTAGCTCCGAGTTCAATGGGTCTTTGGTCTATACACCACACACAAAAGCCCAGCTATTCAGGGTATTCCGTCGACTGATGGCATTAAGCTACACAGTAGGAGATTTGCTTCAGCTTATGGCTCGGCATCGCAACGCTTCACATCACCTGGAGACTGTATGTGCTGATGACCACGCAATTCTATCTACGTGCAGAGAGGATCTTTCGACTTGGTTCAGTGCCACCGGAGAAGAATTCCTCGAACTGGGTCACGCAAGTCAGCAACGACATCCGTCTGTCATTGTCTACACGAACTTTGTATACATACAATACTAGTAAGTTAGCTTGGAAACTTAACTAAAGCCATGAAAACTAACAAGACCCAAGTACAGCTAAATTGCTACTCCATCATCAGAAGCTCATCGCTGATGTTGGTTTGTGTGATTCGACTGAATCTCTTCACTCTGCCCTCATCGACGAGGTTCGTTCTTCAACCTTTCGTTTTATCGACCATCTGTCGGAGCCTGTTCGACTTGGACTTGCGCGGTTTCTGCCCATCAGTGTGTGAGTACAACCCCTTAGGTGAGTGAAGATGGAACAGGTAATAATGATCTATCGTACTAGGGCTGTCTTTGCCGCTGTCCCAATGACGATGCATGTATTTGAAGCCAGGCTTGGTGGCCAGACCACTGAGAACCAGAGGCGGCTTCGGATACTAATTGAAATGTTGGAGGCCCATCAGCCAAGATTTGAGGGAATTGAACCACTGAGCCTTCTTGTTCGCCAAACCGTCACCTCAGTCGAGAGTGGTCTGATGAGTCAGCGAAAGGGCTGCCTACGAAGCTGGACAGACATTATAGCCTACCAGCCATACCAATATCTGAACTGTACATCAGTGATGGAGCGAGCTCTGTGTTCTTCACAAGAACTGAAAGGCGGTTCCATGCCGAGCAGTAGCTGGTCTGCTATGATGGAATATTGTCGCCGCCTCACTGAGCTCGGGTACGCATCCAGTGTTTCCGACGCTGTTGAAGGTCTTGAAAGTATTCACTCTCTCGGCTCTCTTGACATCGTAATGGAGATGGACGGAACTAATGCCTCGCTGTCTGATCACGAGTTACTTGACTTGTGTAGCCTGGACTGGGACCCGTTCTCTAGCATGGACATTGAAGACGCAGAGCCGGACAGCAGTGAAGTCAGAGTGGACTTCCTAGATGAGATATTGAATGACCTGTAGTAGTAAGACTGAACAGTCAGCGTATTCAGTGTCTATAGAAGAAAGAACCAGGGGATTGAGAATAAGTGAAGATCCTAGGTGATAGTGAGGGCGACGAGTATCTTGCCCGTATGTGTTTATTGGTGTCCTTTACCTTTGTGCCCGGGGGGCTGAAGCCTCTTTTAAAACCCTAACCTTACGCCAGCGAAGAAGTGAATATCAGCTGCTGTCGCATAACCCTGCAAATTAAATAGCAGAAGCTGTTGTGATAACCCGATAATAGGTCAGGATTTAACACCAAGAGAATGGGAGTGGTATCAAGTCTATGGAATTATCTTCTAAAATACAACCATGACTCAAATACGGTATCACATTATCACTCAGCCTAGGTACGATAATCTATTGACTCTATGTCACCCGATTTACCTTTACGCCTCCATATATCCTTCTGTGTTCTCCCTGCTAGGCGGCTTACTCAGTGACAACTGACTCAGGATCATCAAATGTCTGGGGTAGTCTCATGTGTCTTGCATAGTACCCTCATAAGTGAGCAACTGCCTTTGTAGACCGTGCGGGGTAATGATCCTGTCCCTGAGTCAAGATGTCAGATGTCAGCGTACTGCATATAGTTAAATAGCCATAGTATAGAGACGACTTCTATCTTTCAACTCGGCCAGTGATAACAATAGCACTCACTCTCCTTGGACTACCAATCACCAATATTCATCATGATTACCCTTTCCAATATTCAACTTGACAGTCTTTCTGCACTTTGTTCTGTGGCTTTATGTGGCGTCGTTACTCACCTGGCTATATTTCGGATTGGCGAGTGGGACGTTGCCGTTCATCGTATCATTGGTTCCTTCAGTCTTATCTATGCATCTCTCTTTGGCCTTTTGGCTTATCGAGGTGATTTGGAACGCCAGAGCCTTCTCGATGCCTGGTACATTGCTTCTGAGCTCCTGGCAGCCTGCGTAGCCGGGTTATATGGCAGTATGGTTGTCTACAGACTCTTTTTTCACCCTTTGCGCCAATTCCCTGGTCCAACTTTTGCTCCTCTGTCTGCTTTGTGCGCGATATCAATGTCCATGAAGAAGTTTCATATGTTTTCGGAAGTGCAGAAACTACACAAAACCTACGGCGATTTCATCAGACTGGGTACTGACTTATTTCCTTACCTCTCAGCCCCATATTGACCCAACACTAACCACGTCAAAGGTCCATCTGAGATTTCGGTTGCATCACCGAGCGCGGTCACTACAATATACCAAAATTCATCTCCTTGTCAAAAGGGTCCTTGGTATAATGTTTTTGTGCCGACCATATCTCTCCATGCAACAAGGGATAGGCAGGAGCATACAATCCGAAGAAAGGTATGGGATAGAGGTCTCAATGCTAAAGGTATAGAAACGTTGAAATTTGGATTGTTAGAAAGCAAGGCTAATCATTCTAAAAGCCATGCGAGATTACGAGCCAAGGATCGAGAAATACACCGGTCTGTTAATGAATCAGTTACAACAAAGATGCGGTAAGCCGGTCGATATCACGGACTGGTGCGGCTTTTATGGTTTCGACGTTATGGGCGACCTCGCATTTGGCAAGAGCTTCAATATGCTAAACGATGGTGTTAAGCATTACTACATGGAGCTGACACAGATGTCTACTCTATGGGGCAGCCCGATTGGTCGAGCTTCTTGGCTCTATTTGCTTGTGAAGGATATACCTATCCTGAATCGCCAGATTGTACAATTCCTAAAATGGCTACGAAAGCATGTGGATCAAAGGACAAAGGTAGGGCTGCTGCCAATTCGTATCTGTCTTTTCTCTTTTAACTAGATGGCAGAATGAGCCGCACCTCCCAGACTTATTCTCTTGGCTCCTTGGTGCCTACAAAGAACAATCAGTCCATACGAAGCAAGACGATCTCAATCTCTTGGGTGATGCCCATCTTATTGTGGTTGCAGGGAGGTACGACATCAAATTAACATATGATAATAGGCAACTGATTTATTTGCATAGCGACACTACTTCCACGACCATGACATGTGCCCTGTTTGAGCTAGCCCGGCATCCTCAGGTCTATGAGAAGTTACAGAACGAGGTCGACGAGTTCATGAAACACGGAGATTCGCCTCATAGTCACAGTGCTCTTGCTAAACTCAAATACCTCCAAGCTATCATCGATGAGACTATGCGGCTGTACCCAGCTATTCCATCAGGTCTGCAGAGAATCACACCCCCGCAGGGTCTGCGAATCGACGGAACATTTATCCCAGGAAATACGATTATTCAGACACCGACATATACATTGAATCGGGGTAAGCTGTGTCCCAAAATACCTAACAGCACAGCTGACCAGACTAGACGAACGATGCTTCGTGCGCCCCAACGATTTCATTCCTGAGCGGTGGACAACACAGCCCGACCTTGTGCGAGATGCTTCAGCATTTGTCCCCTTCTCAATTGGTAAGTTCGACAGCAACCTGACCGGATGATATATTATCTAACACCATTCAAAGGCCGTTATTCCTGTGCTGGGAAGCAGCTTGGGCTTCTTGAAGTTCGGCATGTTCTAACCCAAATTGTTTCCAAGTTTGACATCCGCCTTGCACCCAACCAAACAGTTGAGGCGTTCCAGGAGGGGCTAGCAGACGGGTTCACACTTCTCTGCCCCAAGTTGGAAATGGTTTTTGAAGCACGGGTCAGTTAATTTGGGGGATGAGTCGAATTTTATTTTATAATTATGAGTTCAAATGTTATCCAAATCCCAGTTATACTCCCCAACAGTAGCATCGTAAGTCCATCCTTGATCATCTTCGCCATCTTGTGAAGGGTCGGAGATCGTGCCCTCGGCGAACCTGCTGTGGTGATGTGATGGAGTTCGGCTTCGAGATAGGTAACCTAATGAGTTGGTCTGGAGGGGCAAAGGGTGAACTGTGACAGGCAAAGTGGTTTGCGGAGACCTGGGCACGTCATGTATGAGTGCAGGAAAATGATGAAAAAAATCGGAATGCATGGTCCAGCAGCCGAGATTGGAGATCGTATCCCTAAATAAGGACGAAAGGCCATACCTGCCCAGCCCTACGTTGAGAGAATATACATCGCGAAACTCGTACGGCCAGGTGATACGAAGATGCTCTTTGAACATGTGCCAGAACAGGTTACTGCAGTATCGATGCGGGTATCGCGAGAATTGCTGCCGAAAAGACGGCCTGTTGATAGACGTAAGCTCTCGAAGTTAGCTTTCACGAAGGGTAATTCAACCTTACCAGGCAAAGTAGTCAACAGCTGGATGGCCAGAGACATCCTGTGATGACGTACTTGAGTAGGCCAGTTAGTCAAGAAGTAATTCAAGCTGAAAAGAAAAACACAAAAGACTCACGATTTAATATACCATCGTGGTAGAATGGTACTGATATTGGCCAATATTGGGTCAGCGTAGGCGCGCATATAGCGGTGAACCATGTGAATCACGGCAAGACGCTCAACCTGGCCGCAAGCAGAAAAGCAGATTTCGTCCAGGTGCCGAATCCTCCTCCAAAGTGGTGTCATCGCCCCCGATTGCTCCAGATGGTCCCAGCCATAAAGCACAACGCGCACTGGAACATCTTCGCTAGCTTCGTACTCTAAATCAAGCATCGAAGTTGATAGGTGTCCAGGGGGTCCTTTCAAGACCTGGTTGCCCGCTTGCCATATATTACGGCTTACTACCGATCCGTCCGAGAGGCGCCTTGTCTCTGAAGAAGTGCAATCGCAGGGCGATGGCGCTGCTGGAGTGTTGTCGCCGGCGGCGTGACCATGCGATGCACTGTACGTTGCAGAGCCAAGATTCATACAGGCCTGACCGCCTTCCAATGCCATATCACCCGGGAGGATCCCGGTGAAGTCGGGCGAAAACAGACTAAGCTCATTGCCAGCCGGAGGCGACTCCAGCAAGTCCGGCAGCAATGCCGGAGATTCCCTGTAGACCGGACCCGACAGGCTTGGTTGCTTTCCTTGGGGTTGTTCTCGGGATGCAGTGCTACTCTCCCACTTCTTAGCTTCGGAGAGACGCCTAGTAAAGGACAGAGACGTAGAATCGAGAAAGCGAACCAGGGAGTCACGCTGCTTTGTCACCTCGGACAGCTGAGCCATCAAGGACAAGGTTTTATCGTGATCATCTCCGCTACTCAGCTTCTGTACAAGGTCCTCGAGATATGCAATGCGACTCTTGGTCCTCTCGCGCGAGACGCGCTGGGCCTTGCGGTCAGACTCCCTCTTCTTGAGCCTCTGGGAGTCGATGGTGGGCGACCGAGCCTGTCTACAGGTGGCAGGGGTGTTTGCGGGCATGACGGAATTTGAAATGGTTTGGGTTCCACTGGCTAGGTAGTCCAGGGAAGTTGGCCCATCTTATGCCTCGGGTTTGTGTCTGGGGTAATGAGGGGCTGGCTCGCAGGCATTTCTTTATTGGGCTTAGTTGCTATATAATAGAGTTTAGCATACTGGCCAAATGTTGTATACACCGAGCTGTCCAATTAACATCGAGAAACTTCAAACCCACTGTAAAGATGCTAATGAATTGAGAATCCTATAGAACCCCTCCCCAGATACCTGAACTCAAGCTGCTCTGGCTAGTGTGATTGGTGACAATGTAACTAGAGGGTTCACACTGAAGCAGATCCTCCAAGAGCGCCCATGTACGATCAAAGTCGATCTCTGTAAGATCACCTACAAGCTCACCTGAGTCTAAGAACCGCTGGCTATCATCCATAAAATCATCTCCTTGCTCTGCTATAGCGTCTCGCTCTCCAGTGTGTATCTGTGTTTCGAGAGGAAAATTGTCAATTCCAGGTCCGAATTTTAGAAGGCGAGTTTCTAATACTCCCAATATTCTTATTACGTAAGATGCCGCAGGAGAGTGTAGCTCGTATTTTCAAATATTCGCATACACTGCGACCATGAAGCTTGGATCGAAGCCTTGTCGATATCTCCATTCAATTGTGTGCAAAGACATGCAGCAGCCAGTACCACAACTTAGGCAAAAACATCTGCTCTCTTGTCAGCAAGTCAATAGAGCATCACATGTTAAGTCTTGTCTTATAATGTAACTTATGGGAAATGGATGTCCAGTAAGGGGTGCCCATATTATCGTACATATGTGCTACCAGCTCTTGGGCTGTGGAAATACAAAGTGTGCATGCTTTCCGGGCTAGGTGCTTATCAAGACTATCTCAACTCTCTAACATATTTCTGGCCCTGGTCTCATTTGATCCTTGAAGAAATCCGTCGCAGTCATAAGCTTGTGAAGTTGTTCCGTTAAAAGAGTCGTCTGAGGAGCGACTACAAGGCCGCCGTACCTAATTATCTAACGTGCTTGTCTTTCCTAACTGTGATGACGGCATTGCAGATGATGTCGCATGGCTTCGTTCCTGGGTTTCATCAGATCTACGTGATAACCGAGCAGAGCATTGAGATTGTGGAGTCGAGGATCTCGCATCGTCTTGCAAAAACGCTGAGCCAGAAGCTACTGGTGATTCGGTTGTATCTGGCAAGCCGCGTTAGTACCTCTATCGAGACAGAGCCACGCCTGAACTATAGGTTCACAAACTTTCTACCAGACCATCGTCACTATCCCTCTTTATTGCCTCGCTGTCTGGCGACGTCATGATGAGCAACTGCTGGACCTTATCAACTAAATCCTGCAGCTCTTTGTCTCGAGCTTCGAGCTGCGGAGAATTGGCTTCGCCCCTGTCAATGACCGCGTCGTAGCCATCTCCTTGTGATATAAGCTCGTGTTGTATATGGGAGTCCTCGAATAACGGATTGTAGTTATCTTCAGGTGTATCATCTAAACTCGACCGTGCGGCCCTTGAATTCTCGTGATGGTTCCAAACAGGTGGATTCCACGACGTTTGTGCCACTGTTGGGTCCGTGTCCACCTCACCCGGCGCGTCATAGTCACCGGCACAAGTGGGCTCGGCTGCTACATCTTGCTCTAAATGTGTCGGTATGTAGAGATGCGACTCTAAGTGAAGGCCAATAACAGGGTTCATAGTCCATGGTAGAGCAGGCGGATGAGGTTGGTAATGATACACAAACTCCGCATTCTGCGATCCAACGGCGACGCGGTGGGAATCAACAGATTGTCCGTGTTATCGTTGGTAGAATCGTTGCGATCGTGCGCGTTGCGAGGCAAGCCGCTCCTCTTCCATTTGTGGCACTTTCCTCAGGGGACAGCCTCGGCGTATTGGAGCGGGTCGAGACATCGTCTTTTATATAACTTGGCCGAAATGGTTGTTCTCGTAGGTCTTTTGGCTTTTGGTATTAGGGTAAATGCTGATATTCATAGTGCCCATTATTATAACGACTGACGGAAGCTAGGTTCCAGCTAACATCTTCTCTGACTGTATCTGTATCTATGTAGATGCCGATGATTTACTGACAGTATGTCTAGTTGAAAGGCAATTCAATAACTGGCATTGGATACTGCGGAAAACATCCTGCATATAGACAATAGTAAGTAATAAGAGTACTGGCTAAAGTTACTCGCTGCACTGGCTAATCCCATTGAAGAATAACTGAATGTATGTCTTCACTGCTTACTCTAAGCTAATCTTACAGCGAGTAACTTTAGCCAGT
>JABSTL010000595.1:0-33591 GCA_013759095.1 Fusarium sp. NRRL 29148
GCTAACATTTCGCGCTCTCATCTTCAGCTGAGGGATCAGTACCGCGGAGCCCAGGGTTCGATTCCCTGTACCGGAGTTTTTATCTTTTTGCTGTTTAGTATCTTTTATTAGTTGCAAGTTGTATGCGTTCTCTCTCTTTTTGTCCTCAGGCGTGGCTATAGGAGATGTTGTGATGTCAGAGGCGAGAAGTAATGGAGTAATAGGTAAGCAGTTATTTAGTCTAAAACGACTTCAAGCTTCCACTATACATAACCCGAGTTATTAAAAAAAAACTTTACCAAGATTGTATAAGTTGACCTAAGTCTTGTCGTAAGTTAGGACCGAGATCTAAAGTTTAGACCAGCCTCCTCACTAACAGGGCTTATACCACTGAAGGAACATATACTGTCTTTTTTGGGCAGTATACACCTCACTTACACAGTGTATGCAGGCTCATTTGTACTTATTCGTTGCAACTGAGTAAAACTGAAAACAAAGGAAACTACAGCTTAGTAGGTTAACCCAACAGCTAGCTCACACGCTTAACCACCCCCGTGCTTGTTCTTTAAATGCCTTTTCAAATGATCTCGTCTCGCAAAGCCCTTTCCACAGTGCCTACATTTGGGCTCGCTTCGACTAAGGCCCATCTTGGCTGCCTCAACTGGGTGGTTACTCCAATAGTGCCTCTCCAGATCGCGGTTCCACTGGTGCCCCTTTCCGCAGATGTGACACTTCTCAGGCTTATCTTCTTTTCGCTTCTGTCTTCTGGGAGGATGTGTTAGCATAGACGAATCAATGATGTAAGCCTGGTCAGGACGGCTTACTTCAAGTCACATGGTCTGGTGCCTGGTTCCATCTTCGTTCTTCGGCGTCTGGTTGTTGTGCTTGATGTGTTTTCCGCACTTTTTGTCGATAAGGGGTTGGATATTTGTGACTCTGACAGTCCTGTTGGACTCCTTTGAGTTATCAGTGAGGAAGAGCTTGTGTAAGTGGCGGAGTAATTGGATTGCTCTGTGGTTGTTATAGAACCAGCAATGGTAGTCGCAATGGGATCAGTGGGTATCGTCATGAAGTCCCAGTTCGTAGGTAAGATGTCAAGATAAGTAGTATCTAGAGCTGGTAGCTCTTGGGTGTTATATAAAATCGGGTTGATATGATTGGAGTAAATGTCCAATGAGTTCGTGTTCACTGAGTCGACTGTATCTGCAAAGGTTGTTTCCTGGTGTACGTCGGCAAACGCTGCGTCATTCGTATCATATGGAGCATTCCATGGCAAGCTTTCCAGGCCATCGCTTGCAAAGTCTACGATGAAGTCCTCTTCACTCATGAAGAGCAGACCATCGTCGGGGACCGGATCGTCCATTGTCAGTCGGGTTGGACGGGGCTTGCCACCAGTGGCTATGCCCAGGAGATATATGCTGGGAATTTGAGAATCCGAGGTTTTTGATGAAGCAGATTTCGAAGGAAGAAAGTTACAGGGCACCTTTTTACGACATATCCGGGTCCATTAATCGTGTTGGCTGACACTGTAAGTCAACGGCTACATGGAGGGAGGAGCCGACATACCCAAGCAAAAGTGAAAAAACAATACGGAACAATGAAGCAACTCCTTTTGAGATGGTTCGATCGCGCGCGTTGCTGAAACACATTCCGGGCATCTGGCCGGTTCTTGAAGATCTACATATTGATGTGTCTTTGCGCAATGACAACAAGGCTATGGGTCCTCAAGATCCGGCCAAAGTTGGCATGTTGGTAGATACAGCCTAAAGAGGTTGTTAGCCTTTCCTTTCAAACCTCGCTGAAAATAACTTACGTTCGCGCGCATACAAGCTCACCACGCATGATAGGTACCAAGTATCATGAGCGGCGAAGCTTGGAGAGTCGCCAGCACCACCAGAAGACCACGATCTACCTAACAACAACATTGGCACCTACAACCGTTCTCAGACATAGCAATGTAGCTAGTATGATATGTCTGATAACAGTCAGAGGTGCCAATGTTGTGAGGTAGATCGTGGTCTTCCTGGTGGTGCTGACATGTGTGATTTATTAGGGGGACACCAGGTCTCGAAATCACAAAAGTGAATTTGATGAAGATAAAGGAGAGAGGGAAAACAGAAAACGAAGGGGCAGGCACTGGGTATTTATGCTGATCAATGGCAGGTTTACAGATGAGCCGTAGATGGCCTCTCATTGGCAGGTTTGGAGGCCTTTGCAGATACTCGTGAGGGGCAACGTCATATGATGGTCGGCCTCCCAGGCTAACATGTTTTCAAATCTCTCACTTTGGGACATTTCGAGCCATTATGTCGGCGTTCAAACGTTAGCCGCTACCATGTATCTCTATTGTGCCAACGCCTGATATTTTGCATTAGATCCACCATTTTTTGAGCTCAGACTGAGTAGGCATATCCCATGAATCGAATCCCAGACCGAAGAACTCGTCGTTTGAATGTGAATCATTCCATCCTGGTAAGATTTCTTCAATAGCCTGGGAGAATTCGCTGGGGTGCTTTCTTGCCAGTCGTCGCAATAGGTATATCTTTGTGCGTTTCAAGGAGACTGTGCTATCATCTGCTTGGGCTGGGTTCCCGGCCCAGAGACTGGAACGCTTTCTAAATCCCAGAGCTTCTTTTATGGCTTCCATGTCCTTTTCATCGAGAGAAAGATCTGTACGTTGATCGACATACAGCCTGAAGGATGCCACACGTGTCATCACAATAGGCATGTATTGAGAATACTCAGGACTAGGCTCTTCGTACATATCAGGTGTCAGAAGCCGACGCAGCCGGAGCACCCTGGCTAGTAGAAGGTAGATATGGCAGTCAGCTATTTGACTAAGAACGAGGCCTCGTTCCCTCCAATCTGGCCTGTAGATCGTCGAGAAGGTGATAGTTTTGAGGGTGAAAGGGAGATGCCGTGTCTCGGAGGCAATGGAGCGGCATGACTCTAGTACTGTAGGGATAATCGTCTCGTTTCGTCTGCTGGCATTGGTCGGAAATCAACGATTGATGACGAAGTTCCGATCCAAAGACTCTCCACGGTACACTTAGACAACACCGTTGTAGACAATCCCAGGGTCCACTGAGACCTAGTCATCTTAAGCCGTGATATGGTACCGTGGACTCACAGGCGTTGCAGGTCCCGTTACCCTTTCTGGAGGGTGCCTTATGCTAGTAAGGCTCGCGCTCTTCGCAATGGAGCTCTGGAGCTCTGGACTATTCAAAAGTTTCGGGGGCCCATATAGTATCTTGGAGTTACCAATGGGGGTTGCAGAGTAATGTCAACAAGGGCTGGACACCATCCTTTGTCAAGCAAATATATGCATGTTGCACACTGACTGTGGGACAGAACAACATAGTGAATGTCCCGAATGGGGAGCTGGCGCTCTGTTCGCAAGTGTTAGGTCGAGGTTTGAAGTATAAGTGCCATTTACCTGTTGTAAACATGATGTTGAAAACGCAAAAGGGTCAATTTCTCGTCTTGGGTGCAGCGTTGGGCTTTCTGCATGGTTTGGAAGCTCAGGTCCCGCTGCTTGGGAAACTCCTAATTTTAGGGACAACCCGCCTCGCCATTGTTTCATTGATTGACTCGCTATCTTTGACCTATGCTTTAGTATGTTGGATGATCTTGAGCGAGTATCCTCGAGCGTGATGGGGGCGTGAAGAGTGTTCGGGGGCTGTATCAGCAGCTATCCCGACTAACTCTTTTCGAAGGTCGGGCTGTAAAGGCCGCGGTCTGTGTCTTCTCTGAGGATATATTCTGGGCTTGCACTACCGTCTGAAGTGCTATTAGAGTGATCTCACACATCTCCAACCACAGACAAGCCTTTCATCGAAGCTGCTCAATATCCAAAGAACTTGTGGTAAGGATGAGCTTCACAAGCAAGTGAGGGAACTGCAGTTTCCGAACCTGTAAGCGACATAGATATAAATTTAGCGTTTTGTATGAGTTGCAGAGTTGAGACTGATTTGCGATCCTGGGAGATCCGGGTTTGGGGGCTTTGACGTCTCATCGAATTCCTGAGATGATGGAGATATGAGCAGGTAAACATGACGAACCGCTATATCGCAGTTGTCAACTCACCAATGTTCCCTAATAACGGTACACAATCTGGTGGTATGTCTCTTACGATGAATCCATACTTTGATGTCTTGCAACCTTGTCTCTTGCAGCTCTCTCCTCTGCAGCTAATTTGCTGAGCGCTGACCATGAAGCGACACCTCGACGAACTTTGACAGATCATGCCGATACGCAGGCCTTGCATCTGCCATGACAAGCTCTTCTGTAGACATGGAGTTTGGGCGTGAAGCCTGGTCCTCATCCTCATCTTCACCATCTTCAGCGATCTCGTCAAGTCTTGCATGGATAGCCTGGATTTGAGGCTCCTCTCTTTTGGGCTTCTCCCTATACAGATCCTCCTCTTAGGCCTTATGCGTAATTTTCTTGGTCATGTTCTTTCTTGAGATGGCTTACTCTAGCGCTCGTAACACTGCAGTTCGGCCTGGTCGTCGCAGTGTGTCGGGCTCACGGTCGTCTTCGCCGGGTTGAAGACCGCGACGCCCGAATTCGACGGCTCAACTCCAAAGATCGATCATGATAATACTTGTATGTTGTAGCCAGGCCCTACAGTTGCGGAGATGTCACTACTGGCGCGGCAGCCAGCAAGCATTGAGGCTGATTTGCAAGGGCGTGGGAGAGCTGGACATTGAACGAACGGATGACGGTAGTCTCTCTCGCCCTGCCAGGCTCATAGATTGAGATGACTGAAGTAGCGATACGTTATAGTTTGCAGATTCTTTAATATGCCATTTATACCGGCGGATAGGGATATGACCCAGAGTCGCCTGGCTCCCTCCACTGCCGAACTAGACGTTGAGCAGCAAAGACCTAAGACGGGATCTGTGGTGTCGCGCTTATCTGGGCATAAGCTTAAAGCGACATGTTAGTAGCTTTGTCATTTTTCGGATCAGCACTGCCTTTGCACAAGGCTGGAAGTTAGTTACAGTATATGGCTTCATCGGCACGGTCGTAACCGAGTGCGTGTATGCGGTCTTAGCCCACAAAGGTCACGCTGAATGCGAGAGAAAGACATCGCAGTCCTTGATGCCTGGTAGGATGTGACTCCTCTATTTGTGATGTACGTTATGCTTGGGTTTTATCGTACTGTATTCGTTTTGTTGGCGTATGACCTCTTTGATGATGAAAGTGACTTTTGCGGGTAGACGCCGATGCATGCTCGCAAATGCTCTAACTCTTCCCTGTCATAATTATGTCTTTCTTGATGGATATATTGCTCTACATTCTCTCAGCAATGTCTGAAACTCTTGGTTCTCGTCCACATTGTCCTAGGCCGGGCATTTTCTTGATATATTGGCTTGAGCTTGTAATTCCTGGAGTGTAAAGGGCTTCCTCCCGTGTAATCACGCTTGATGAACTTGCCTCAGCCGTTTTCATCATGGCGAGAGGACATTGATACCCTTTACCCGCCTTCAGACTGCTTTAACTGACTTTGAACCACTCCAACCATCCGGTGCGATATTGGGAGGTCAACGCATCGTCTAGAGATGGGACACCAAGAACGTTAACCTCATTTGTATTGCAAACAAGCTGTTCGTCTTGATGCTTCTCAATTGACGAAGGGATCTCCCCATGAGGGGAATGGGTACTCCGGGTTTCAACATTGGTACTTATCAGGGCTTGGTGGAGGTCCGAAAGGCGGCCCTGCATCATCATGCTCGCCGAGTCGGCACTGGAGTGTATGGTTCGTATTCCTGCCACCCGGATCTGGCCTAAGTTTATCTCGAAGAATGAATTGACTTCGCCTTTGTGATCGACTCTATCACTCTGGTGTATTGAGGGATGTCGGGTAAAAGGTCAGGGTTCTGCCTGGGTAGAATAGCGTTCTTGTATGATAGCCAAGTACTTGGTTGATAGCTTAGCCATGGCTTTGAACCCAATGCTAGTCCTTGTTGTCGTCTGGAGTCCACTCCGAGGTTCTCTGATGTTCAGTGGGTATAAAAAGATCCGGGATGTCGATGCTACTAGCCAGGCACCGCTCACCCGCCCCTTCAAGGCATTCCATGCGAGTGCTCAAGAATCGGTGGTGCAGTCAGCAGGTCCAAAGAGAGCTCATATCAATGCTAGACGTAGCCTTTGACTAGGTGTATTTACTTCTGGTGAGTCCGAGTGGATATCTCCTCACGAGGATCTTGTCGTCTTGACTGGTTCAAAGTGTCATGCATTATGAGATCCTCCCATGGCGCTGAGTGGTACACGTACAACCAACAAGCTGACAGTACATCTGAAGCGTTAGCCTCAGAGACTACAAACAAGCTGTTCGTTCGAATGCCTCTCAACTGAGCTGGTAGATCATGTCATGTGACGCCACCACTCAAGGTCGACAACGACCAGTATCATCCAGAATGTTCAACTCGAGGAAACAGGGTGTCACTCGGCCAAACCTACCTGTGATCAGGGTCGGGTCGCTCTGCTTGCGGGAGACGTAGTGGATCGTGCCTTGGGGCATGTAAATGGTCTGTTCAGGATGAAGGATCAGGTAGCGTGCCTGTCGCTTGAAGAACATTGGACCCTGTTCACACTCCAACCATGGTAACCTTGAAATCCTTATATCAGTAAATTCCACTTTTAGCCTGCCTGGGGACTACTCAACGTCACGAGGTCCTCTGTCGGTTCCTTGACCACAGTCATTTCCGAGTCTCTACAGTTCACAGCCTTGTCGACAGTTGGGTCAAAGACCCCATTGGCATAACCACTGTCTTCGAGGGACTGGTGACTAGGGTATACCGCATACGTACAGATACCAGAACAGGTGAGCAAAACTGTGCTTGCCCAGCTGTCGGACTTGATGCTATGTGTTCGCAAATTGCCCTCGCGCGTGATCTGTGGCCGCAATATTTCACTCCTGTCGTACCTTCTTCTGGTATTTGGCGAAGTGTTTAGAATGACCATCTCGTCCAGGGTTGGTGCGGTTTGGACACTGTCGTCAAACTGGTCTTCTGTCCGAGCCTGTCTGGAAATACGCTCCTCCAGGCTCATGGATTCTTTGGGGTCGTAGATCTTGTGCATGTTGCTCCTACTCCCAGCATTCTTTGTTGGGCAGTTATTGCACTGACTGCATTTAACATGAAGCACATGCGAATGCGACACCATGAAGAGTGCTACACTGATCAATCTGACCGTCTTCAGCCCCAGAAGATGATCTATCCCAGCGTAGACCAAGGGTAACAGACAGGCTGATCTTCATGGAGACTCGAAAGGACATGGGCCGCCCCCTCACGGCCCGAATATAATACAAAAGCAACACGGCCAGAGGGGGCCGCACTATGATAGTTGAAGAGAAGAAGGAAAGGAAGGCAAGAGTGGGAGGTACAAACCATATGTATTCTCGGTTTTCGGCAACGGAATAAGATTTTCGTTCCAAGTCCATCAATTTCCAAGATATTCATGTCGGTGGCCGGGTAGTGATTAATCTGTGGCACAGTAATTACGGAAGTTTACATTGTCTCTGTCACAACCCGAAGGATATCTCGATACATACACGTGCGGGCCCATGTGTATTGTTCCGAAGAGATTTCTCATACGTTATTCCTCAATGCGTAAAGAGCAGCCAATACAATATGCACGATCCGCATGTTGATCTTGAGCACGGCTTCATGCATGACGACTTGCGTTTGCTGAGCCAAATTTCACTGCGACTTGAGGGCCATTTGCCACTCTTGAAGATAATATATGTGATTCTCGCCGAGTCTACTCGAGTCTTTTGACATCACGACAGTGTCAATGCACCATACTAGCTCCCAAAAGGCAAGAGCTCAGATCTGAGTTGAAGATACATCACCTTTTGCACCTAATACTCATAGTTCAATTGTGTCTGTCCGTTCGCCCGATGTCTCGCTGCCTCAGATATTCGAACACAACTCACTCGACAGCCTGCTCGACATCATAAAGTCGTCAGAGATCCAGATCTAACTATTATTCTTGTACTGTCACAGTCTACAAGTTCCCATCTCCTCATCTCAGGCAGAAGTTTCACCACGCTTCCGTCAATGCCTCGTCATCTTCCGCAATGATGTGCTCTCCCGTCCTTCTAACGGGGAAGTAAACGCAACTACACCAAAGTCGAAGCCAAATCATGACATGGTCAGCGGTAAGTTGCAGTCCTGACACCACAGCCTCCTCATCAATGCATCTCTCCGTCCACCGGATGCCTCCCCAACACTGATATCCAACTTCATCCGACCGAATAACTTTCTTGGGCAAACTTAAATCATCGGGAATCTAGACTCTGCGTATCGCTTCTGTGCTTTTGTGACACTCCAAATCCATTTCCACTCAATTCATGTATCTGGCTCGAAATGGACCCCATCAACGCTGTTTCTCTCGGATATATTTTTCCCAGAGAGGTTTCCTCCCGTCAAGGTCTCGGGAAGCAAACATGATCACGCCTCACCTACATCTTTCACGAATATATATCCCTGATGCATACATTAGTTTGGATCGAGTACCCGCATCTGTTACTGGGGTAGATTGATGGGTTATTATTCGGATACTCGCCGCCATAGCGGGGACCATAGCTCTCACCGACGCCGCATTGTAGCTCAGGGCGTGGCGTTTGACACATGACTCAACCACCGGCCTGGCGTATCAGATTTCGCCCGCTTAAGCTGGTGGCGATACCACGAACAGTCAATCATTACCGTTAATCAATTCACGGAAATGTTGTCAGTTTGCGCCCCAACATGTAAGTCGCCACTATGAGTCTGAGGATTTCACATGTCTCAACTCAGCCAAGAGGCTGTCAGAGGTGGAGACCAATGTGTGCATAGTGATTGGGTCGACAATGCTACCAATAGTTTTACACTGGTGGATCTTCTTATGACTATAGGTTAGGTTGAAGGCAAGGCTTTGACCGGTGAGAGGTTCTCATAGACAGTTTGCGTGTTGGTGGATGGGGTGGACGAAAGTACTTGCACCAAAGGTCAAGCTACGCACCAGAAATCTTAGTCTGAGTTCAAATGAACCCAATAAAAAGAATCCTGAAATCAACCACGATATTATTTATTTACAACCTCGTTTTGAATCCTTAGAATCTTTGCTCCCATGAGGCTTGGTTCAAGGTAACATTCACGTAAAGTCACAAGGAAAACTCAAGTGTGAGGCGAATTAGCTTCATTTCTAACCAAGCCAGGCCATGCATCGGCCTGCCTCATCTCTATCTGCTATGTCTCGTTCAGCCGAGCAACTAAGAATCCAGAGCGAGTGTGGTATCCCCAACGCCGATGATGATATGTAAGAAAAAGAAAAAATACTGAGAGCCATCCCTTCCGATGCCATGCATGTCGCACTCCAAACGACGTACAAATGATTTGGCCCTGAGGTCACAAAGACCACACGGCGATAAAGCCAAGAACACACAGTCTATTATGCAAACTTGTCTTTCCACTGTGATCCAAATTCCTCCAGATGCCGGGAGCTAATGGTAAAAGCAAACTATAAAAATATCCACACTGCCCATCACGCCGTTCATCCCGCATCCCGAATCGCCTATCTGCGATCGAGGTAAGTTTCGTATTTCGTAAAACATGTTTCGTTTCGTAAGATGTATGAAAGAATAGAACAATAAATATCAATGCCAAGGCTGAGATCGAAATAAAAACCCGATATGGTGGAATACATGCGCATCAAACGCCGTGAAATGAAGGCCGAAAGCGATCCATTGAGAGGTCGACTTGGCTGTCTAGGCAGCATAGGCTTCGCCGCGGTAGGCTGGGTACTCGCTAAATTGCACATCGCCGTAACTTGAAGTCTTGACCTTCGAAGGGTAGTAGCCGGCAGAGTAGGTAGCATCACGAGAGGGCATGGAGGGGCGTTCGACGATGCGAATACCGGGTTGGCCGGGGTAATATGAGTAAGCCTCCTCAGCAGGGGTGGTGCGTGAGTATGAGTTCTGTAGTGTTGTACGGCCACCCTCATTAACTCGGTACTGCATCACATGTTCGCCACGCGACTCAGGGGAGCGGTGCTTCTTGCTGCTGCGGTGAGATTTACGCTCCCGTTCGCGTCGATAACGTTCATACTCATCCTCTTCATCACTCTCAGGGACCTGAGCTTGCATCCTTGTGCGGCCACGGCCGCGGGGATCGGGCTCAGGATACACGCCACTGAAGGTTTGAGCTCGAGAGATGCCTGGGACGTGGCGACTGTAACCCTCATTGGGCACAGTATTCGTCCGTCTGGGAGGAGATGTGGTAGGTGCGCCAGTAGCTGTCGCTGACTTTTGCATATGAGGACGAGCGGTAGGAGGAGTAGCCTCGATAGGATCGTCGACAACCTCCGGCTTGTAAGCCTTCTCGCCGGTGGATCCGCGTCTAGGTTTGGCGGATGATCGACGGGCATCGTCATCGTCAGCCGGAGCAGCGAAAGGAGAGCCGACTGGAGGAGGTGTAGGAGCGGGAGGTTGAACCATGTGTCGAGAAGCGTATGTGCCTTTACTTCTAGAAGCCTGGATGTAGTTGAGTGCAGCGTTGGTCTTATCTTGGTATTCCACGGGAATGGGTGGTGGGTGCATTGAGCTTGTCGTGGGAGGGACCTCCTCACGATGTGATGATCGATCACGCTCGCGTCGCTCATCATGTTTCTTGCTGGACTTCTTCTTCTCGGACTTTGACGACATGGGCTCACCATCAAAGTTCTCAATGTAAGGCTGCTTGTGTCGCTTCTTTTCCTCAGTATCTCGCTTGCGAGACTTATCGCGGCTCTTCTTCTCGGCACGTCGGGCTTCCTTCTCAGCCTCCTTGTTCTCCTTCTCAGCACGGCGAATGGATTCGTCGGCCCTTCTTCGTCGTTCACGCTCACGCTCCTTCTCACGGAGTTCTCGGGCATACTCCTTCTCTCGCGCTCGTTCCAATTCTTTCTCCCTCTCCCTCTCTTCGCGCTTTGTAGTCTTATCTTGATAAGACTTTTCCCTTCTCACAGTTCGAACCCCCTCGAAGATATCTGCAGCGCGAGGGTGCTCATCCTCGTAAGAACGAGAATAAGAGGAATAACCTCGGACGGGCGATGGCTGTCGGTCCGTCTTGTATGTGCGGTCATTAGTGCGAATTTCGTATTTATATGTTGTAGATGTAGGTGTAGGTCGACTTGATGAAGGGCTCGCGGTGGCTGAAGCAGAGGGCCGACTTGATGCGCTCGCAGCAGCCTTTGCCCGCATCTGCTCACGGAGCTCTGCTAACCGGGCCTGATCATCATAGCGTTTTCGCGCCTTTTCGTCGGCCAATAACTCGTAGGCGGTCTGAACCCTCTGAAACTCGTCCTGCTTCTGGGCTTTTAATGTTGGGTCTTGAACCTTATCGGGATGGCACTTGAGAACGAGCTTTCGGTGTGCAGATCGAATCTCGGGCAGTTGCGCATCTTTCGCAACACCCAAGATTTCGTAAGGGTCAGGTGTTGATGTAGACATGTTGGGCGAATTGCTTTCGACTACCGGTTGGGCTGAAGTCGAGTATATAGGTTAACAAATGGTAATCGTGAGGCTGTCTATTGCATCGATCCGAAGGTCGTCGGAAGGGCGAGGCTTTGGCGGATCTTGGTGAGGCTGTCAAGGGGCAAAGCAGAGCTGAATGGCTGTATGTATATTAGGCCAAGTTGGGTATTCTCCGGATTGGTTTTGTTGTCCAGCGATAGGAGGCGGTCGCAGGATAGGTGGTCAGGGCTTTGGGGGCGGTGTTGGTGTATTTGTGAGTCTCGTCGCCAGAGCAAGGTAAGTGGGTGCTCGGATTTGCAGGGTACCGTAGAACCAGGCAGAAACTTGTACTCTATACTTGCAAGTGCAGTACTGGATCAAACGAATGACCAGAATTGGCAGGCGGGGGGAGAAAAGGTAAAGGAAGAATTTATTTACGTGAGCAGCCGGCTGCTGAACACGAGAGAAAGTGACGATGTGAATATTTGGTGGTGTTGTTTGGTTGTTCACGTCCACAGTGGAACAGAGGAACAATGCGGGAGAAGGAGACCAGCAGTCGTTGGGGTATTGACTATTGAAGAACAAGAGCCAGATGAGGTCACGAGCAAAAGCGTGGCTAGCGACAGGGGAGAGTGATTCGTTGGTACTCCGTACAAGGGTCGATAGTGAGAGGACGGCGGACAGAGAGACTAGAGTGGACGATCAGACGCCAGGTGTAGGGGGTCCACGACTGGCTTGCTAGGCTTGCTGGAGGGTCGCCTTTGGCTTTTGGGGGTGCCGGTCAGAGCGGTCCACCTGTGTCGTCTGGTGGTGCGTGGTCCTGAGCTGCTGCTAGTGGTCGCTGCTGGTCCAAGGTGGTCCCCTGAGGGGTGCTGTAGAGTGTAAGCGGCCGTAGATGCGTAGGTAGGTACTTGTTGGTCCCTCTTTGAGATGGAGTCGGTCCCGTCCCGTCGTGGTCTGTCTGGTCTGGTCTCGCTGTGGTGGAGTTTGTGAGTCGTGACTTGGTTATGGGACTCGAAGAGTCACTTGGTCTGATGAATTTAACCGAAATACTCTGAATAACTTGGTTTTAAAAAAGAGTCAATCAGACGAGTTGGAGTCTACTAATCGAGACAAATGGTTTGACTCGCTAGGCGTGTATTTGTAACGAGGTGGTTGGGTGTTTTCTAAGCTGTAACTGGAAGTACCTCTTCTGTGCCAAGAACTTCCTGCCTGAGGTTCCCGTTTGAGCGATGGAAGTGAAAATGGTACGTATCTCTCTTGGTGGAGTGAGCAGAATCAGTCTGCGATGCAAAATTGGAAAACAATTGGATGAGGGGATTCCGTCCCTTGCTCCAAAAGGCAAAGAATCAGGAACGTGGCGAGTTGATTTTACTTTAATTTTGCTTTTACAAGTAAAGCCCGTAAAGAGACTTGAAAGAGACTTCAGGAGTTTAAAACTCGCCCCCTTAGCCCCCTTTCGAGAACGCGGCGATGGCGATTTATCATGAGCTGACTAGCTGCTCCAAGTGAACTGACACGCCGGAGCGAGATGCTTGGTAAGGGATTTCTCTCTGCAATGCGGCCTCGGGCGAATAGCGTAGTGTAGCAGCGATGGAGAATCCTGCTAGAAAAGCCGGCAATGGAAGGGCATCGAATGCCTCTGGTCCAGCCAAGAGCAGAGCAGACCGGAATTGCTGGCAGCCCGCACTGATACCGGGTTAGTGAGAGGTCCGCCGGCCGTTAGTGGTCAATTGTACGGCCTCCTAGGGCCCCTTTGCACTGAAATGGCTCGCTGGCAGTCCTGGTTCAATGGCAAGTGGGCTTGTGGCGCGGTTTGCAAAAGGTACGCGGTCTTAAGAGTCGAGACACGTCGAGGTACATGCATCTTAGTGGCGAGGTCTACGGAGCTAAGTGTACCAGGTATGGTGAGTCAGGTTATCGCTCAAGTACCGCGTCACTGTTTCGTTGCGCGAAATGGCTGAGAAATCGGCCTCGGAGCGCGATGAATCAGTGTGAGCCGAAGAACGAATAACGGATTGAGCATGATTATGATCATCTTTTTCAAGGATGCAGGGTCAGGTTCGGAGTCGGATTTTAGATCATTCAATTACTGTATTTGAGTAATCTCCATGTCCGAAAGGATCAGTTTCAGTTGAATAATCAATCAGTCTTAGTAGAAGGCGCTTCCGTAGTGGTGTACAGAGTACGAAAATTCGGTACCTGATTTTTCGGTTGCACAAAGCTTACAATCAAGGTACCTCTTTAATCGAAGTGGCTGGTAGTGGCGAGTAAGACCCTTCAATTGAATCTTTCCCTTGAGATCCAACATCAACATGAATCTACTACCTCGGGGCCCGCGGTAGCTGATGAAAGCTGATGAATTGCTTGTGCGAATGTCGTAAGAATGAGCCACAATGTTCATGTATGATGAGGTGAGGCATCCGATGCTCCGGGTCTCAGTCTCACCAGATCATCCATCCATCGTCAATTCAGGGTCCGAGTGGAGATGTCACAACAAAGTTGGCTCGTTCATTGATCAATCCGACGACTCCGTAAACTTTCTTTGTCTGTAAGTATCAGCCCAGGAACATCCTGACGATGCAATCGGCCCAGCAAAAGCAACATCGGTTCCCATGGCACGCCTCAGGCGTTCGTAAACCCCCGTGATGAAACGGGTCCTCTAACTGCAGACGACGGACGGCCATCACGGAGCCCGATCGGTAGCTGAAAGATGCCCAGCGGGAGGGGAACGGAAGCGGGAGGGAGCGGGACGAAGCCAGAGGCGGTGAGGCTGATGACTGGCGTGTCGTCTCTAATTTAGCAACCAAAAGCTGTATCTAAGCCAGCTGAATATCTTACACGAGGCGGTGCTGAGCGAGAACGATAGTTTCTATTTCAGCACTTGAAGCGAGGCTGATATCTCGTGATTGAAGACTGTCTCCATGAGGCTAAGCAGAGTAGAGTAGAATGAACCGATGCTAGGGCACACTCGACCCCAAGTGAAGCTACTGTGTGTATTGGAGCCTCTCTCAGATTGGACGACCAAAGTGCAAACATACATAGCCGAAACAACGACACATCACTTTTCAACAGTCGATAAGTCCTCTCACCTTATCTCATTGGATCACCAACATCTATGGGCTGACTGGCCTGCTCCTCGTTGGGCTGAACACCGCTGAGGCCATCTGGGCATGAATTGCAAGACAGCATCATGCCTGCACCAAGAACGATGGCATGAAGTGCAAATGATTCCTCCCACCACCAGAACGAAAAAAAACTTGGAGATCGTCGATCAATTACTCGGTGTGTAGAGCTCCAGGGATCGACATCTTGAGCTCTCAACAGCTCTGGAGCTAAGAACAAGCCAAGCTCCCTAGCCATGCCTGGTGATGTTCGGAGAATACATGCGGCGGTCAATTGCTTCAAGAAACTTGCATGTAATCACTATAGCGACAGCATCCCATGAGCTTTTTAGCTTGATGCTCAGCTCGCTTGATCAAACGATGCAGCTGGGAGCTCCAGCAAGGTACGGAGACCATCTCCACGATGGGTTTGTAACTCTGGTAGATCGCGATTCTATTCATCAATCTAGTGCAATAGGCGACCTGCTGCAGCAGATATCCCTGAATAGAGACCCCTTGTGGTGCCGGATAGTGATAGTGGGCGCAGGCCATGGCATCACGAGGCCTGCATTTCCAAGTTGCACGACGTTCTTAGAGTCTCGCTTCACCCCCTGCAGCCCGCTCTCTGTGGATACAGAATCTCGTTGCTATGGCTTTTTGATCAATGTCCTGGAGACTCATGATGATAAACAATGAGGAATTAGAGAATGAGATATTCGGTGAAGGATTAAGAAACGATGATAGAGATGCCTCCACAGTTACTGAGATGCCCCCACGATGAGCAAACCACGGGTAAGCACATGTGGAGTGATAGCTTCATGAGCAGTATCATGATGCGGATGCTACAGCAGCCAGACACACGAGCATTCCTGCAGAAGGCTTCTCTATGGTCTCCTCATCCGATAGGAGGAGATGGACTTGCAGAGAGGTAGTGGGCACAAGCTGACATTGACAAAGACCAATTAACCAGAGAGGAAATGTCCACAGATGGTGGTGAGGGGCATTCTGTTTCTCTGCATGACACCATCCCAGAGAAGACTCGAGTCCTATGGTGCTGCAAAATCCATCACATCCCGCCTATTTTTTTCCCCCACTCATAAGCGCCTGTGTGACAAGCTGTGATGAGTGAACGAACCACAAATCACCTTGTTTCCACTACAAAAGTTAATGATGTTCTTTCCATTCCCGATGAACGATCAAATAGTCAGATGCTCCCCCAGATCAGGGACTCGTGGTCATCAGCGTCATAGCCCAGAAGCAAAGCCAGCCGTTGGGCTGAACAAGGAGGACAGAAAAGAAGGCCTGATGTCTAGTACTTGATTGGACAGTTCTCCCCCATCCATCTCGGGAGAGGGCGGGGCCGCCAACGGGCTCTGCATCTGATCACATCTCTATGATATGCCGGCCAATCAAGATAAGCATCTCTGTCTCTGAATGAGGGCTTTTTCCCAAATGGACTGTTCAGCTCCAGGCTAAATCACACATTCCTCCATATGTCAGTAAGATCAGGATCAGCTCAGCACGCGTAAGACTCTCCAGGTCTCCGTATCTGGCCAAGTTACAGCCGGGCATCTGAACAAACAGAAGACCAACCTGGGGAAAGACAAAGCCAGCCAACGGCCACCGCCAGAACGAGCGAAAGCCAAGGAAGATCATCGACAGTTTTGTCCAGGGGGTTGCTTCCCAACTGAGTAAGGAGCGTGGAGGGTGCACATCTCTGATAGGTATAGCAGACGGCAACGATTGATACAGGACCCTCCTCACGAGAGCTATCTAGCCGTCTCGAGGCAAGGCCGGTTCTTGAATCTGATCGAAGCATGTGGCTTTTGGGGATCGATCACAGGCCTGGGCTTCTAGGCTCATCCCTGAGAAGAAGCGCCAAAGTACGGATACATCTTTGCTGTTGCTTACTGCGTAGAGTTACAAGCTGTGGGAGGGATGAAACGTGAGTGGCAGCAAGATTCCAGAAGAGTTCTGCCTCTGAAGCTTCAGACAATACAAACATTGAATTCCTGTTCCACGACAGTTATCGCGAGACACGCCGCTCTTCTCGCCTCTCAAGCGCAATGACATACAAGACGTACCACGAACATACGGTTGACGTTAGGGCCAGAAAATACAAGTGTGTGGCCCGGCACGAGTTCCTCGACGTTGTCAGCTTGCGATGGAGGGCAAGGCACCACGTGGGTGTGCTCTTTACCAGACGTCAAAATTCTTGGATCCGGCTTTTTTGTTGTGTCAAGATCAGGTTTCCAAGTTTTGGAGAGACAAAGCTGGATCATTGACGATATCCACCATGTGAGCCCAAGAATTGTTCTATACCTACCTATTTGTTGTGCCTATTGTAAACTTGATCCATCTGGCACCAACTCTACAGCTCGATCGATACCCTTTGACGATCCCGCGATTGGCGATGTCATGACCCCTCGCACGCGTCTAGTCAATGACCTCCCAAACTCCAGGGAACATCCCGCCTGCACCCGCGTCGGTCAAATGCCTCAAGGGCCTGTACCTGGAAAGATCATCGTCTACCATGTTTTAAATTCTTTTGCTTCTTCCCGAGCGGTAAACGCGGGGTTGAACTACCGTACCTGATCTAGCTCGTGTAAACTCATCAGGCTTCAGGCTCAAAAGAGACAAGAATGCTTTGGCTTCGCCGCTCCCAAGATAGAAAAAACACGGGGCTCCTAAGCCACGCTATTGGGCTGAGGGTATCACGACAAAGACTGGCGGTGAGCAGGAATGAGAATGTGAGGATATGGCGCCCCTCTTGGCGGAGCCCAGTTGGCTCCCCGCAGCATCAGGCTCAATTGGTTTGTTTGTTTGGATTGGATCCCTCTTTTGATTCTGTAACTCGGACGACCATAATTGAGCACGGAGAGGTTTTGGTTGATGTCAATGCTATAGGCACGTGGAGGATTATCATCAGATTGGTCCTGTTTCATGTCGCAAGGGATGAGATTTCTTTATCTCCTTGGCGTCTCAAGGGGAGGGGAATGGCTTCACCGTAAGATTGAGCAGATGCCAGCTATGGCATTGGTGGGAAAGGGATGTGACTGGCTCATACAGCTGATCATCCCCTGATGTTTGGGACTTCTTGATGTCTGAGAGCTGATCGTGAGCTTCAGCATCGGTCTAGGGTAGCCAACTATAGTCGAATTACTACATGCCAAAGACATGACGCGACATTGTAATACATTGATGAGAACAAGGTTTCATTCAATCGAAGGTTCAATTAGGTCTCACTCCTCTGCACCTCGAACAACCATTGGGACCACGTTCATGTACTACGACTGCATTACAGTTCATCCGTTGGATCCGACTATGACTCCAGGCTGCCCAATGTTGGTTCGCGACTAATACCACCACATCGATCAATTGCATCCCAATCCAGCATAATGCAGATGGTGCGTCACAGCGTAGCAAACATATCAGTAGCCCACAATCGTCTGTAAACTTATCAAGAAAGCTCTCGCTTCGTGTTTCTTTGAGGCCATCTCTCTTTTCCCAACGTGGTTCGTTGGGCACCAACACGAGCCTGAGTCTAGGGTAAGCCAAGAGCGAATCACGGGGCTTCGATATGGCCTTCGTCCTCCCAGACGGGGAGATCTAGGTCTACTACGATGGGCTTGTTGAACTGCTTCCCTCCTATGTGGGGATATCGACTCTTCATGATCGCCGCGTTCACCACACACGTCTCTCGACGACTCATCCTCCCAACGAGAGCTGCCTGGTCGCTCCGTGGTGAGGCGGGATCCCCTCCCAATCCAATAGTGCCATGAGAGGCGTGTATATCAACTGGGCCAGATCCGAAGGTGTATGGAGAGCTCTTTGCTGAGTCAACGGAATGAGGGACGTCCGTTACGTCAGGCTCTCTTATGCTTGATCCATATCGACCTGGATGGGAGCCATCGTTAGCAAGAGACGGGGCCTTCTTCCCAGTCAGATCTATGAGGCAGGTTTTGTTATTGCCTTCGCCAGTGTCTTGCCAGCGTACGACACTCTCTTCTTGATAGGCGACATTTCGACAACTGAGATCCCACTTCACTCTCTCAGCACCTCTTCCGTCATGAATGTGGCCACAGACAGCAAGCTGTGGTCTCACTCGCCAAAGCGTCTGTCGAAGCGCTTCACAGCCAGTAGCGCGACGCTCATCCGTCTCATCGCAATGCGTCCTTGCAGGCGTGTGCGTCACCACAATATCTGCGTCAAGTGGTATGGACTGCCAAAGCGACGTCAGATCTGACCAGTTGCTGGGGTTTTGAGGAGCATCATAGTAAAACGCCCATAACCCGAAACGCGGAGAGTAAGGCGATCCAAAGACCTTGAATTGCGTGCGCGGCCCCGAAGAAGATTTGAGGCGGATAGTGGTTGATTCATGACAGAGGTACGTTATCGAAGGCGAAGACGTAAACAGTCGTAGACACTCGTCATGAGACTGCGGATTCTTGTTGTGAAAGTAGAGGCCATGCTCAGCGTAGAACTTTGGGTCTAGAGTGAGGTCATGATTTCCTGATAGTCACAGTCAGAGGCTGCTACACTGTCCCATGAGGAGGCATACCAGCGATGACAATTTTGGCCTCAAAGTCCTGCTTCTCCAACCAAGCAACTGTCTTGGCAAGCTGAAAAGGAATCAGCCTCGGTGCTTCGTAGGACCACCAGGCGCATATGGGCCAGAACTACAGACCTCTGCGTGACTCCCTTGGTTGGTCAAATCTCCAGCGTGAATGAGAACATCACCCTTCGGGAGCTTGACCTGGCAATTGTGGGTATCTGAGATACACACAATTCTAGTCCTTCTCCTCATGACAGCTGCCATGGCGTCGACGGGAATGGAAATCGTTTACTCCAACGTTGAACTGAACCCAAGGATTTGGTTGACTTTGTCTAAAGTCAGGAGCCGAAAGTGTAAATGCTAAGATAGCGTTTGTGAGTTGTGAGGAATGAGTTTTGATGGAGACTTTCAGCCATGCGATTGCGGAGTTGTCTAAGACAAATTCTTGGTCCCCTTCAGAAAATGGAAGACAAACTCATGTCAAGTGGTTGAGATGTCAACTGCAAGGGAGATTAGTGCAGCTCTGAGACGGGAGCGTCCGTACAAAGCACGTTTTGAAGTTTCTTTGTTGTCCCTGAGTTGGAATTGAGGTTCAGCGTCTCGCTTGTGCCCGGGAATGCGAGGATGATGTGCAGGCTGCAGCGCAGATGGTGGATCAATTGATGGAGGCTCTCTCCGTCAAACACCAAATCAAGGCTGGAGAGTTATTATCGCAGCGGATAACTGTCAACGTCAAAGCACAGACAACGCCGCAGGAATCAACAAGGGATGATGGTTCAGCGTAAAAGCCAGCAAGGAAAAAGAATGCTACGTAATTTTAATAGTGACGGAGGCTGCGATAAATGAACCGAGTTGTTGGAGAAACAAGTGCCGTTGACTTCTGTGGGACCGTCTCAAAAGCAGCGTACAGTGCACAGACAGTGTCCCACTAATGAGCGCTAGAAGCACTAAAAGGACCCTAAATGGCTGGCAACCTCTTCACCTTGTGGCGGCCAACTTCTTCCCGTCTCGTCTACTAAGGGCATTGCTTGTCATTTTCTTGCTTTTATTCTTTGTTCTCTCGCAATGACTTCATCTTTGGCGATTGGACGGAGCTCGTGACGTTTGACAGTTATTATTTTTTCTTTGCTTCTTCCCCCCTTGTACTTAATGAGAAACTTAGAGCTTTCACAAGGCATTGATTCGCAGGTGCTAATACTTCCCCTGTCAATTCATCGACAGGGCCAGCTGACAACGTTCCATTCCCAGCGCAACGGGCCAGGCTTTTGGAGGGAAGCTAATCTCGGTATCAACTCATTGAGTTAGGAGAGGCCGGTTCCTCCCCATATCAGATGAATTATAATAACATGAGGGCACGATGATTTGCTCTGAGTATGCTGTATGTATCCGTGCCTACTCCCAACGTTGAGTTTCGTTTCTAGTGCATGATGCGTGACCTAGCAATTCCTTGCTTCATAGGTGAGGAAAAAGCAACAAAAGACCCGGCCTCATCAAATGAGCCCTTGTCAGTGGCTTCTTGAACCCTGGCGCGGATTATTCTCATCAGGGGGAAACGTTGATTTATTCCCCTTCCACTCGCGAGCTTCTCCCTTTTGCCCATTGAGCAATCAGAATGAAACAACCGGCGGCGGCAACTAAGGGGACCGGGCTTACCGCAGACTGTATGTATGATAGCCTGGGGTCTTCTATAATTGAATGAATGCTTTTATCTGAGCTTTTCTTTTGTCAATGCTATGGATATCAGTGGATGGTCTGTGTTGATTGTACATGAGGCGTGGCGTAATCATGTCTCCTGGCTCGTATTGGAGGATGGTTCTAGACTTGTGTGCACCTCTCTGAGTTGCTCACAAGAAACGACAAACAAGCTCTAACCTGCCTCGTAACAAATGTCTCTCCATCATTCGAACTCATATCCCATCTAAAGCCACATGAGCTTTCCATCTCCCTATCCTTGTCAAATCACAACTGTATTTCCGTCAAAGCCCACTTAGAGCTCGCTGATTCCGTACAGGGGGCTTACAGGGGATCGAGCCCGGCAGAGGGGCCGTGCAGGCGCAGGCGCAGGCTAGGCAGGCTTCATTCAGGTGCTGCTCGCCAACACAGTGTCAATATTAATCTGCCAGCCTAACCGTACCAGCCCCCCTCATGGAAATCTCCCATGGATCGATCGTCTGTCTTTGTCTTCTTGTTCTACACTCTCTTCTCTGCACAGCTCTCTCGGAGCCCGACGCGCCTTCATCGTCCCAGCCATGATATCTCTGTGACGACGATATCTTGATTGTTGGCTGACCCCAAGTCTATTCCGTTATTCCATCCACCAAAAGTTATCTTATCGACTTCTCTTCGCCGTCTAACCGCCCCTTTATCACCGGATCCCTCGTTACTTATCCCGACCCGTATACGCACCGCCGCTTGCGTCTATGAACAATACCTCTCCTTTAATTGATAGTTGGTACTCCGAATTTCGGTAGCATTGACAACGACATCATTCCACTTTCGATCATCAACATCTTAGAACAAACGCCGTTCGTTTGCTGCCCTCTTTGCATCCTCAAATCTCTTATTTCTAGAGGTGGCGGGCGCCATCAATATGGCCACAATGGCACCCGCACCGACCTCAACCGAGAACATTACTCCGCCGCGCAGCAGTCATGGTCATTCAGACTCGTGGGGATACAACATGCCCCAGAAGGAGGTACGAAGTGCTGGAGTTGCCACATGATGGCGGCTACCCCAACTTTTCTCGGGGCGAGATTGCTGATGATTTGCCAGGATTTTGATAATGACATTAACGCTGGCACGAACCATGACTATCCTCAAAAGAACCATTTTACTACCCAAAATGGTAACTCGAACTCTTACCACTCGGGCATGGACCGCGTTGGCCGAAAAGTGAACTCCCACGATAACCTTTCGAGTGCCAAACTTCACAACTCTGTTGACGGAGCCGGAGCGCGCTACATTAGTGAATCCAAAACTAGCCCGGCTTTGAACGGTAACTCCTGGGGGCAAACTTTTGGCCCCCAGACCGAAGACGAATACAGCCGCAATGCGGTACCTATCGACCGAGAAGTAGTAGTCGTTGACGAAGGTTCCAAGTGGATTCACCGCGATAAGCTGGCAAGGATAGAAAGTGAAGAGCTTCAGGCTGCTGGCATATTTGTTCCCAGAACCCGCAACCACAGCAAGCAACGACGAGACCGAAGCCGCAGCGCTATGCGCCGTGGTACTGACGCGTCGGAAAATGGCCCTAGATCCCGAAAGAATTCGACAGCTGTCGAAGGACGAAACCCCGAGATCGCAGGCGAATCGTGGGATTTACGTACCCCAGAAGAGATTGCGGAGGAGGAAAGCAATGCCTATTTCACTTCAAACAGCCACAAAGGAGGCTCTCGCATTCCTGTTGCCAAGGTTAGTCCAGCGCCCATATCTGTTGATCGTTTCGAGCGAGCATCGAGGAAAACGAGCGAGAGCCCCGACGATGAACGGAATTTGACAAATGAAAAGACTCGACCTGGAAGCGCGCACATGATGAAGGGATTCGACGCCGTGTCGGTCAATAGCAATCACAACAATAGTTTACCCGCACCGAAACGAACCGCCACCGATACTTCGCCCAAGAAAGCCACGACTGGCCCAAGAAAGACGTCTGGCCCCTCGAAGACAGGCACGGCAGCGACGGGGCGACCAAAGACGAGGTCTGGCTCTATTGGAAACAGTATCTCAACCCGACCTTCGACCCGATCTGGGGAATTGTCTCCAGGAAACAAGGCGCCTGAAGGCGATCCTCCGTGGATGATCAACTCGTACAAGCCCGATCCTCGGCTTCCACCTGATCAACAACTCCTCCCAACTGTCGCCCGACGCCTACAACAGGAGAAGTGGGAGAAGGAAGGAAAGTTTGGAGATGTCTATGACAAGGATTTCCGACCACTAAACGACAATGAATTCGGCAAACCGGATCAAGCCGACCAGGCAGAGAAGTCCGAGGAGACCGACGATCAGCAACGAGAAGCATCACCACCAGAAGGCGAGTGGCCGCTCAAGCTGGAGCCTACAAAGAGCCCAACTCAACGCGCTGGTGGATATTCTACTATGCCCAAGATCTCGGACAAGCCCCAGAACAGTCCACTTCCAAGCCCAAGAACACCTCTTTCGCCCAATGCACCCAACGCACCTCAAGCGCCAGCGCAAGAACAATCGAAGCCGGAACCATCTACTGAACGACCAGTACAGCAACACCCGCAACAGCCACAACCTGCTGAAGACGACAGTAAGGGAGGCTGCGGATGCTGTGTGGTAATGTAAAGACTTGGTCTTCACCCAGCCTGCCCATGGTCGATGGAACCACGATATCGAGGATACCCATTCCCTTCCCTACGTGCCGGACAGCACTTACGACGTAACGAATTTCTTTTACAATCTGCTTGCATTCAGCCATTGTGTTAAACCGTATCATACCAACTCAGCCTGCTATCTCTTTAGCGACGCAACTGCCATTCCCTTTGTCACAACTTTAGCGATCCGTTCCACCCCATCCGGACCAAAAGATAGCGACCTTGTCACCGAGACAATCACTTCACTCGTGGAAAGGTCAAGCATTCACCGACCTGACAGGCTCAAGCGGTAGGCTGTCTGAGATCTGGTGATGTGAGAGATACACGTCTTTCCCGGAGTCCTTCATTATTTGTATTTAATTATCGGCGTTTGAGCTTCTTGTTTTGCGTTTTGATAGTTGAGTGGTTTTGCCATTAAAATGGTACTTCTTGTTATATTCTTGCCAAAGGAGGAGAGCACATGAACTGCAGTGGGATGATAGAATTGATGGGCCTTGTGGTGGGATTCGCTCTGAGTGAGCGAGAGTCTGGGCGATGCTGGCGTGAGCTTGTTCTAGCGACTGGAACCTGCTCAGTTATCTTGTTATTAGAGATTTTGGAGAGCGAAGTTGAGTGAATCAATAACAAGACGTTAAATTATTAGATGCCGTGCCGTGTTTGTGAGCCTTCAGAGGTATGTGCCAAGAAACCTTGCACGAATGTTCATGACGATGTTGCAAAGGTTTGTGTCTGGCATGAAGATTGAGCATCTCCAGCTGAATATCAGGTAGTTATTCTGTATCGAAACGAGTTGTCCTAAAGAGTTATCACCCCAGTGTCACCAAGTTACCCCTCAGCTCTGAAGCTTCTGTCGGAAAACCTGGTCTCAAAAACGCTCACGACGTCATCATTACCCTTTGGCTGTACGCGTTTTCAATCGGGAGATCGGCACATTAAATTTCGCGTGAACTCATGCAGTTCTCATTATTAAAAACGAAGAATTATCAAAGAATTACGTACGGATAGCGGCATTCCAGAAACGGGTAATTCGGATCTGACGCAGTGCGGTAATGCCCGCGTGTGGAGTTTGGCTTGTTAGTTTGCATCATCGAGATGCTGACGTAGAGTGAGCGAGTGAGTTGAGTTAGATCTGGGCTTGAGAACTTGGTAGACTATGGGGTATTTATATATAGATCGGGAGATCTCCTAACAACTTTCTTGGCATTTGGACTTCATTTACATGTTTGCAGTTGCTTCAGTGTAAGATATTATCAGTGACAATGGTTCATCAGCACGGAGATCATCATAAAATACCCGCCAAGCATCGGATTCACAAGTAGGACCTTCACTCTCAACCACAACCACAAGCTCAGCATGCACTAACACACGCAGACCCGGAGCATGGCTTCCGGCCGACCATCGCGTGCACAGAGAGTACATGCGCCGCGTCACAAAATACGCTGATGAGAACCCCAAAGAGCTCACCCCCGTTCTCCAAGAGTTCAAGGACTTTATCGAGAAGACGCCCCGCGTGTACATGTACTTCATCCAGATGTTTGAGGAGATCCCCCACAAACATCCCTACGAGAATGACCCTACTGGAACACCTCAGTTGAGAGACTACGAGCATATGCTGCAAGTGCTCAATCACATTTTTAGCACGGCGCCAGAGTGGACGGATGCGGCGGAGAGTGTGGGCATGGTAGGTGTGCCGCTTTGTGCCATCTTTGACTATCCTATGGGAACACCCAGGTCGGTCTTTGAGATATGAGATTGTTGAGTGATTGCTGATGAGTGAGATAGTGGTTATGCGGCGTTTTTGGATCCTGATGTGAATCGCATGCTGAAGAAGGTTCTCAACCACTGGGGCAAGTTCCTCATGGTACGTTGATCTATATGAGTTATCACGAGAGTCACACTGACGACAGATAGACGCCTGAATCTGCCAAGGTCCTTGGAGATCACAAGCAAGGCTGGTTTGGCCCGGTAGGCCTGAGTGACCTCGTCGAGGTCGCCAACAAGCCCAATAAGACAAACTTCAAGTTTGAGGAGGTCTTTGAGTGTGATCCTTCAGCCAAATACTACGGCTTCAAGTCCTGGGATGGTAAGTCAACAGCTTCACCACCATGAACCATAGCTCACAATTGGTAGACTTCTTCACTCGCAAGGTCCGCGACAGCGCTCGTCCCGTTGCTTCACCGGATGACGACCTTGTCATCGCCAACTGCTGCGAATCACGCGTCTATAACATCGAACGCGACGTGAAACTCCGCGACCGTTTCTTTGCCAAGGGCCAGCCTTACTCCATCCTCGATATGCTAGCTCATGATCCCCTCGCGGAGAAATTCGCTGGCGGAACCATCTACCAAGCTTTCCTGTCGGCTCTCTCCTATCACCGCTGGCACACTCCCGTCTCTGGTAAGGTCGTACGTGCCTTTGTCCAAGACGGTACATACTTCAGCGAGCCTCTATTCGAAGGTGTAGGCGAGCCTGGATCGACGGAGATCTCGGCAGCGGGATTGTCGCAGAGTCAGGGATATTTGAGTGCGTTGGCGACGAGGGCTATCATTCTGATTGAGGCTGATGAGCCGGCAATTGGACTCATTGCGTTCGTTGGTATTGGTATGGATGAGGTTAGTACATGTGAGATTACCGTCAGGGAGGGACAGCACGTCAAGAAAGGACAGGAAACAGGTATGTTTCATTTTGGAGGCTCGACGCATTGTGTTATCTTCCGCAAGGGTGTCAAGGTTGAGGGGTTCCCCGAGGTTGGCAGGGAGGAGAACGTGTCAGTTCGAAGCCAGCTGGCTGTTGTGAAGAAGTAAGACAGCTACAAGTAATTAGAGATATAGTCAGAACAGAATGTATTACGCTTCATTTATGCTGTCATTATTTATTTCTTCGCATCGTCCTTCATGCCAGCCTGAACCCAAGCCTTGGACGCACTAGCCTTGGCCTCAAGTTCCTCCTCACTCAGCTTGGCCAGCTCAAACGCGGTGTGGGGCGTAGGAACATGACGACCGGCCTCGAAACCAGGACGCTCGAGGAGCTTGTAGAGCCACTTCTCAAGGTTGGGGAACTCGGAGAGATCAACACCAGCCCATTCTGTTGGGTGTCAGTGAATGATGGTGGCGATGCAGGGGAGAGGGAAGACTCACTTGCGCTGGAGACCCAGCCCCAGATGGAAATGTCGGCGATGGTCACCTTGTCGCCGACGATGTAGCCGGATTCTGTCTGGGCGAGGTGAGTGTCGAGGGTGCGGTAGAGACGGCGGGTCTCGTTGGTGTAGCGGTTGATGCCGTACTCAATCTTCTCGGGAGCGTAGCCTGCGCATGTCAGTACAGGACCATTAATTTATGAATGAGAACATACGCTTGAAGTGGTTGGCTTGACCCTGCATGGGACCGAGACCACCCATCTGCCACATGAGCTGCGAACTGTTAGCTATGATCCGACGGTTTGAATGAGAACACCCACCCAGCTGGTCATCTCCCAATGCTCAGCAGACCCATGAGGGAACGAAAGCTTGTGATCCTTATCATAGCGATCAACGAGGTACTGCAGCATAGCACCACTCTCAAAAACGCGGATCTGCTTGCCGTCGAGAGTATCAGTGAGAGCAGGGATGCGACCGTTGGGGTTGATCTTGAGGAACCACTCCTCCTTCTGCTCATTCTCGGTCATCTTGATAGGATACACCTGAGCTCATCAGTGCTGTACTTATGAGTGTAAGGACTTGGGGTTTACCTTGTACTCGAGGTTGAGCTCCTCGAGCAGGATAGAGGGTTTGATGCCATTGGGCGTGTTGGTGGTGTAGAGGGTGATGTCGGTCTTGGTCTTTTGAGCCATTGTGAAGAGTTGTTTTCCCAATTGGGTGATGCGCGATGTCATTAATTTGAGGGTGTAGATATGGGAACAAGGTTGAATGAGGGGAATGGCACTTTATATGATGATATGAGGTTACAAATACTACATCTGTAGAGCTACGGCATAGTGAGGGGTTCCTTTTTTCTGGGGATTGGATGGATTATTCATTGTACAGCTGGATTTGGCTTGGTAATCCGAAGTTGGTGGAGGTTGAACCCACATTGGTTTGGACCAAGGCACATTGCGCGATTGTTACGACAGTCTTTGTAATCAGCCCGTCTCCGAATGCTCCATGGGGAAATACTCCAGTTATTGCTGCATCGTTTGTTTTGTATATGATCCTCAAGGACTCACTCTTTTGCTCTGTGATATGAGATTGCCTCTCCTGGCAAATCTTCGTCAGCGTCGGCACTTTGAATGAACTAACTTACCTGCCAGCCCAGGGTCATTGATGTCATTGCTCTGAGCTCCAGACTGTTCGTGGGGTCTCTCGGTTGATTGGCTGAGGACAAAGACAGCCTTTTCACAGAGTTTTGTTCCTGAGCTGCTCACCGATTAATTTCTCGATCTTAAGCTTTATTCCCACTTGCCCCCAGCCCATAAACACTTGCAGCAGAATTTTAGAGCTATAATACATACCTACCTATTCCGAAGTCTCCAGTGTAGCCGTCGGGCGTTCCCCATAATGGATACGTATCTTCGCAACGGAACTGGTGCCGGATCGGCCCCGCTTTTGGCTCCGGACACCAACCGACCACGAAATTTGGTGTAAGCGGCCGCGCAAACACGGAAAAGTACAGGAACAGACCTCTATAACAGGAGCATCCATAAAGGCACTGAAATAAAAGCATCAGTGTTTCTTGAGCTTGCCAACAGTTCTAAATCTACCATCAAATTAGACTTCACAGTAGAATTTATATTGTGTTAAAGCCAAGATTAGCTTCCGTAACCGCATAAAACTTGAGTGTTACAGTACAAAACTTATTCTTTTCTTTAACTGGAGTGATTCGTATGGTAACCCAAACTTAGCGCAAAGGTAATTCCAGTATAGGGCTATGGTGTTGCTTACAACCACGTCTTGTTAAGCTGGACCCTAAGTTCTAAATATTAAAAGCTTGAATACATGATTTAGATCCGACAACACTAAGCAGCGAGTACTCAACATTCGAGGCCTTAAATCCTTCTATAAATAGGGATTCTTCTCCCTACCTGAATAGCTATATCATTTCTTCTTTCCCGCAGTCAAATAGCTTTCACTGGGTTCTCCGAGTGACCGTTGACTCAAGTCATATACTTGATCGCTCATGTCTCCTCAAATTTCTGGCGTCACTGTACGTCCTATTACGTTCAGCAACCTTCGCCCAGAAATCATCCTGTGTATCGTTGATAAAATACTGGATGAAAATAGTCTACACAGAGAGTAGAGCTGGGAATGGGACTACCGGTCTGAGCCTGAACCTTTCAATGGGAACAAGGACATTGTGTCCCTACTCCTGAGTCATGGGGCCAACGTCAACCAAAGGGTCAGCATCGATATTATTGAGTGACATCTTTGTTGGGCCTTGCCCGCTCATGAGCAGGACCAGGATTGCTCTGTAGTAGATTGTTACCCATTCACCTTCGCCAACAGAGCTGTGGTGCTGAATGTACTTTTAGGCTTGACGTGTTTGAGATTCAGGCCAGTTGTCGACAACCAATATCGATTCATGAAGCTAGAGCAAGGTGCAAATCCTTTATACTTCGCTATAGAGGGCGGCAACATCGGGATGGTCGATCTCTCATCAAGGCGGAGGCCGATTTGATAACCCATACTGGCACAGGAATCAACGCTCTGCATCAGGTAGTGAGCAGCGGAGACGTAAGCATGGTAAAGTACCTGCTTATGGAGGGGATCGATCCGGATAGTACAGATCTTTTTTGGAAAGACTCCAATCCACTTCATAAACTGCTCTGACGAGAGCATAGTACGTCCAGCAGCCAAAATGATCAAGACCCTTGTTGAGCACGGGCCGATATCAACAGATGGGACCATCTTGGTAACACACTGCTCATCACTCATCTGCAAGGCTCTGAGCGGTATGATTCTGTCGTAGCAGAGTCTATCCGACAAGGAGCCCAAGTATACGAGGGCTTCTATGATGGTCTCGATGCGACTCCCAATGAACCCAGCCCGGAGATCTATAGCGCCATGGAACACATTGGATTTGTAGGCCCAGGCTGCGAGCATGTGCCTCTACCACTTAGCCACTGTAGCGGGCTGGAATGGTCTCAGACCCGAGAGGACATCCATTGCCATTTCTATAAGCCAATTCACCGAACAGACACTGTGCCCGAAAGGTTAACCGAATTCTTGTCCGCAGAATGGGGGGAGTACTGGACGATTGAGATTCACCTAGAGTGAAAGATAAATGTGGAAGGGTGATACAGATGATGATTTGGAACATGAAACCACTGACGAAAGAATTCATGGGTGCCAGTGAGGAAGGATAGTATGTGGTGGCCGAAGATTGTGATATTCAGCGTCAAAGTGTGTTCTTTCTATGATAAAGATATAGACAGGCATTCAAAAACATTGTCGAGGTTGATATGTAATCTTGATCAAGGATTTGTGTGAAAGGATTATTTCATGCTAGACACAGTTATGTTTTGATGGTATATTCATAGTTCCCTGGAAGGGGGCACCAGAGCACGAAATAGAAAATCGTTTGCTGGCGTATCTAAACCCGATAGCAAACGTCTGAAAAGAGTAGCCATGAGAAACTTGTTCTTGACTGCTAAGCACATTTCAATTGCCAAGTGTCGCGCATTGTGAGCTTGACTATGCCTTGCCAGCACTTCCACAAATGTCTATCCATCTCTCGACCTCATCCTTTAGTATCTCTATCCCTTCATCTACACGCTGTATAAAAGGCTTGTGTGCATTTTCCTTCAAATGGACGTGCCAGACCTCCAAAAGCAACTTGTTAACATTGAGCTTCACGGCGCCAGCTTTGATGCAGTTTCGCATGATCTCAGCAGTAAAGTCGTTTGTCCCGTGAAGTGCCATGACTGCACGTCCGCGGATCTGTTTATCAATGGATGACAGTCTGGCAAGGTCGATTTCTGGTCCGTTAGGACCATAGTCACCATGAATATTGCCGACACTTGGGGCCAGGATGTTGATGCCTGCTTTGAGAAAGTCTTCAACTTCCTTGGGGGAAGTGAACAGGGCTGTAGCTATGTTATACCACTGATACTAGGGCGACGAGCCGTACTAACCTTCAAGATCACCAGTATCAGCAATGCCATCTTCCCCTCCATTGATCCGTCCACTCTCTGCCTCGACAGCGATGCCCCGCTCGTGACACAGCTTCGTCAGTGCAGCGGTCTTGGCAAGATTTTCCTCGTGATCATAGTGACTCATGTCGAGCATGATAGAGTCGAAAGGCAAGGTTTTAACTATCTCTTCGATTTGAGATACATCTTGTGCATGATCGAGATGTAGAGAGAGTGGAACGGTCGCTGATTTTATAGCTGCGGATGCTGCCCAAGCTAGAGTTGGTAGCTGTCTCAGAGTGGATGGAAACAGAAGGAGAATCAGGGGAGATCGTTTTGCTTCGGCTGCTTTGACTATGGCTGTGAGATGTTCAATATTGTAACTAAATATTATGGTCAGTAAAAAGCGCCTACTATGCTGTGGTGGGCAAACCATATTACTGCTAGCACCCCGTAATTGCCCTTGACAGCATCTTCCAAGATGCGCAGGGTTCTGTTTGTGTTTCTCCAACTTTCAGTTAATTCTTCCATGATGAACTGGTATGTAGTGTAAGTTCTCTGCTGAGCAGTGAGGCCATTGGATGGCGTGACATAAATATGTGACGACGTATCCAATTTAGTCATCGACCAATGAGGAATTTAGAGCCACGAACTGCTCATTTGGGCGCGAGGTCGATAACAACAGGATCTAATAAGTTCCACAGACTTATCCTACAAGGAAATTTGCACACCCATGACATCTTGTCTCACTATAAAATTATGGCACGTGTACATGTTGCTAATGCTACATTCATGTGTGCTGATGTTGCTGCGGGGCGTTTCCGAAATCGAGGTCTTAGATAAATACTGTTCATTAGCTGAGGAATCGAATCTCCGATAACATCCAACTATATTACTATGCCTTTTAAACCAAAATAACCCGTGCCTCTTAAGCGAGCCCGCCATGAAGTCCGTACGTGGCTTATAAGCTAGCTGTCACTCATGCTAACCACGGGAATTTATTTCTATAGTTCATGTTGAGTCAAAAAACATAATAGCCACCTGTCGGGAATCTGCTTGTCTCGTGAAGTTTCATGCGGTGAAGGTGAGAGAATGCAATGACGTCGCAAGTTAAGTCCTTGGTGGATGGCTAGACAGGTCAAGACTGGGAAGTGCATCTCAAGAAGCCTGCTTAGTTGCTATCAGCTGACAGCGAGCGAGGGCCCACGACGGTCCGTAACCAGCTCGAGCTGTTACATATCCTGGGCTCAGGTCAGCCGCAGGCCTCTCTATGTTCGACAAGGGAACTCAGAAAATTGGCGGGATCAAGAAATAAGAATTATCTATTATACCTATCATCGGAGGCAAGGGACAGTTCGCATAACATGTCGCTGTGCTCAACTTGACGAAGAACCTCGTGTACGCTCGTGTTTTGGCGTAGCATATCAAGAATGACATTCGCTTCTTCGTGGTCTCGTAAGCGTAGTAAGTCGACAAGCCTTTTATATTCCGTCTTTTCGGTTTGTAGATGCTCGTAGCGCTGTTGTAACTCGTGATCTTTACTCATGGGAGCATAGCTGCAGTCCGACCCAGCGCGGATGCAGCTCTTACAACTCGGTCGATGCCCACTGCACTACGATAAACTGTTAGATGCTATTTTGACTTGCATTCGAGAACCTGACTCTGATCTTTCGCTTTCGACAGGTCTCACAGGCTGTCGTGACGCCGACTCTGGGATAGCGCGGGAGGATGACGCGGGGTATAGGAGCAGGCGGAAGCCCGGTGGCAGGGAGGAGAGTGCGTTGATGGCCTTGGCTAAAACCAGCCATTGTTTAAATAATATAGAAGAGCCGCAGTTGGGAGACTATTGGAGAGTTTCACCCTGAAAGGTATCTGTTCCTATGTATAAGAGGAAGCAAAATTCGGCTGTGGTGGACGTGAGGCATATCAGCACAATCTAACAACTTCCCCTTTAGACCGCAGTAAGGGACTCATCTGAGACCTCGATACCTATCATTGGCCACTTACTCGTTCTGTCATCATTTAAACGTCTAAGAACCATGCCAACGACCGCATACCAACCCCAGTCTTTTCTCCGAGTAGTGTATGAAAGCCCTGCACCTTCAGCATGATCTTTAGAGTAGCCAATAGCATTACTTCGGGCTATGTCTCTCCGATAGAGTTGATTGGGTCCTTCACTAGTCAAACTGTAAAACGATCGTCATAATAGCCGCATATCCTAAAAAATATGGCAGGGACCCGACATTATGACTACAAGCGGGCTATCCTTACATTACCAGGGGTTTTGTACTTTAGGTAGCGAAACGAACGAGTCAAGATGATATATTATTGGTGTAGAGCTTTCGGGAGAAGGCCGCCAGTGGTATCTCGGCACACCACGTCGGCGGACCGCGGCTGTTCGATGGGGTTCGAATACAAATGATACGTGCAGCAGTACCCTAATAAATAAAAGCGGAATAACTCAAGTTACTATTTACTACTTTGAGAGTGGCAAGACCACATTCTAGACCGTTTGTGCTGCGTTGAGCTCCATTCCACCTCAACAGTTGTGGGCCATACAGCCCGTTACTGCATCGCCCCCTGTCAGGAGGGTGAGAGATAGAGAGGCACCCAAGTTCTGTATGGTAACCATAAGCTATGAAACAAGGATTAAAATTGCCAAGCTCGTTTTAAATCTTGATATCGAGCATTGGAGTGAGTACTATAGGGGCATTGATTGTATCAATCAGAGAGCAGAGCTTCGTTTCCATCGGCCCCGTGGTCAGGTACATCGAAGAAGCTAGTGAATATGGTAGAATTCTCTCTTCTGTATCTTGATATATAGTAATCAATGAATGAATGCGAAGGTCCAGTCGACCTGGTTCCCATTTACACCCCTGGAAACACAATTATCAACTCTGACGCGGTTCACCATATGCCATTATATTTTACCTGATATGAATATTTAACAAGTTTTGTCCATCTTGAAACAGCTCTCCATGACTTTTTGAATCTACTTGATCTACTGATTCATACTATTATCCGTCTTGA
>JABSTL010000596.1:0-32556 GCA_013759095.1 Fusarium sp. NRRL 29148
CTACTATTTTTAAAGATGATAAGAACTAGTTTAATATATAAGGACTAATTGCCCTTATATAAAGTAAAATCTTATTAGTGGAGAAAGTTATAAGAGTTAGATAAGGCACATTATAATACTTACTTTAGATGCTGGCTTATTGGGTTAACTGAGGGTATCCCTGGTCAGGTCATTTGAATGACGCATAGTAGGTGTAATAGCTACTGCTACTACGAACTCACCGATCTTAAGAAGAGGCTGTGCGATAAATAGGATACGGCCAGAATGAAGCGTAATGTCAATATGATATTATATACAGCGACAGCACTGGAAAGTTCACATCTCCCCAAATGACTCTCTTGACTTTGATGAAGTCGGCGGCCGTTCTAGAGATTGCATCTCCATGTCAACAGTCACATAAATCTTTCGACTTGAAGATGCATCATCCAAATGCTCCCACGGTCCTTCTGCCTTGGAACTGGACAGCAGTCCCTTGTTTCGTCGCCCCGTTGAGGATCCTGTTGCTTTACCTGTGACAGTTGATGTTACCTGTCCTGTGAAGGGCCCAGTATGTCCCAGGGACTGGTCATGGGAAGAGTTGAAATGGACCCAGTTCTTGAGAAGCCGTCGTAAAGAGGGGAGTGAGCCGGCTATGATACCCGCGCCTGACTCAAAGACGGATCAGAGCGTAATATTCCTGACGTTGTCTATAATCTTGGTCAGATTCAAGAGTGATTCAGCCAAACATAATACTTACAAACGTAATCTTGGGGATGAGCATAGTATTTAATGTATGGGAGTCGTATGATAGTGGCGATGGAAGCCCTGTTCAAGATGCGAGTCAATGCGGAACCAGCACAACAACACCTTCAAAGTGAGCTTACAGAACGCCCAATCCAAGGATGATACTGATAGAAACCTTGGTGGCTGTCTTCATCTGAGCCTTATAGAGCATAAAGCCAGGTAAGGTAGCGCAGATCCAATCCGTTGCAACAGCTGCAGCTGAGACAAGATAACTAAGACTGGTAATGACAATCCGGGGTGAGAAACTCCCAGTAGATTTATCCCAATTCGCTTAAATAGGGCGGCACATAGTAAAGAGTCCCATAATGACAATAATCGTGGAGATACACGATGCCACGAATGTATCCATACAATAACCCGGTGAGACTTCTTGGCGGCAATTCGGAGAAGGGTGACGCAGATGAACGATTTAATGAAGACGAGCGAGCAGCAATAAAAGGTTTGGAACAACCATATGTGCTATTCATAAGGTCAGCAGCTGGTAATAGCCAGTAGAGGTCAGAGGTTGGACATACCATTTTACTCTTTTGGACCAAATGATCATTTAACCTTGCATTCTTGGCGCCCAGACCGTAGTAAGTTCCTTTGAAAACAACACCTACATCGACCATGAATAAAATCTTGGACATGTCGATCAGCTCAGCTCATTATCAGCAGTCGCGAGAGTAACATATACTTACCCATCCGATAACCATCAGAGTATCATCTGTCCCAAATACACGATGTTTTACCCGAATTCCGCATCGTAGAGCAATTATAATAATGGTCGGAGGGGCAAATAAGAGAGTGACAGACAAAAGCACGAGGCCTAGTCCTTCTGGACGGATAGATGTTACATCTGCATTGGCTCCCATGCTGTAACGTGACCTCCTGGCTTAGATACTGTATTTGTCGTGGGTTGCCAAAGCGGGGAGCAAAAGATATTAATACATGATAAGAGAAAAAGTATCGAGCAGTCGATTCTTGGATCTGTCTTTAACATTATTCCCCGCATTTATCAGTCTCCTGGGACAGATCCAAACTCATGGGTGCTCGGCCCATATGATGGTGCAGTAAGCTTCTCAGCACTAATGAACCTTAAGTCCCTGAATCATGGAGAACCCCCGTTTGGGTAAAAGTGCGTGCATTTAAGCTAGAAAGGTTTGGGTAAAAAGAGACTGTGTCACGTGTGAAAATAGCACACAACATTCTAGACTTGGAAAGCTGGTCTCCTTAAGAGAATAATCTGAGCTTGAGATTAATAATTTCCTAGTTCCCTTACTACAGCAGCCGTCTTTTTAAGAAGCTTGAACTAAGGCTTATCCCCTGTTATCAGAGTTTATCCGCCTACGACCTCATATGGCGTTGTCTTGGTGCGGTCTGCAGACTTAAATGTTGTTACTGCAGCTTCTTGATGCGGGCCGTAGGCCACTTGGTATCTTGAGACTGTGGCTAATATGCTGGCCAGAAAAGAGGCCTGATGATAGAAGATATAAAGTAAGCCTGCTGTCTAGAGGACTCAGCTGTGCAGCCACATTGGCCTTGTAGGGAATGGACTACTCAACCAATCAAGCCATGCGGGGAGGCCCAAGTGACGATTTTGGGAGCCGACCAGCCGATCCCTTGCCCGTGGCGATCGCGTAAGGCTTGACCAAGTGGGTATCATAAAGATTTCATCCGATCTGGAAATAAGACTAATTAAGGGGTAGATCAATGCGAACTGACTACGTTTTCAAGCGCATGTTAGAATAGCCTCTAGCTGCGGAGTGTTTCATCCTGAGTCCCTGCCTTGCATTGATCTCCCTCTTAGTCCTATCGAGTAGTGCTGACGGGCGTTTGTTGCATTGGACCTAGAGTTAATCCCGGAGGCGAAAGGTTAATGTTGCCTGATAATCGCGACCGTAAGTACAAGGCGACTGTAAACATGGCAATTGCGCCCTCTCGGGTCTAGATTATATCTAAGAGTCCAGACTGACCTTACGGAAGTATTTCAGTTATAGATATGGCTTGCGCTAAAATGGAATGGCTTCCGAGGAGATTAAAGTGTAAAAGCTGCAAACAGTGCACTAATATACTTACACTGACTTAATCCGGACTGAGCATTCTTTACTCTCCTTTCTATTCTGTTAGTTCAATTAGTAAGACGTCTACAGGTTCTGATCGCGCTTGTATAAAACGTCTGTACAGGCTACCTAGACAAGGCCGACATTGTACATATTACCCTAGAGATCTTGAGCAGAGCTTGACTGACGAATCAAGGCCCTCGTACCCCTGTATTTATGGGTCGCAAGTCAGCACCAACCATGGAACAGGCGGAGGAAACAACATTCAATTTCGGAGACTGCTCCAAGCCAGTTTCTTCTCAACCGTAAAACAGCCTCGATATAGTGGCGCATCACCATGGGCCTCTCAACAGTATACTCGGCATTGGAGCCGTATATCGACATTCCATTCAATGCATCCCTCAGCGGGATTCTCTTCCTCGCTTACCGCTGCCTCGTCTCCAAACCAGGCCTTCTCCTCACCATTGTCTACACCACCAGCGCCATCATCATCCTCTTCGATCGAACCTCCACCAAAGGCGAAATGGCCAAGACAATGGCCACTATGCCCCTCGGCCTCGGCTCCGTCCTTCTGTTCATTGTCGCTAGCAGACAGACCAAAGCGGAATGGCTCCACGCTTTCACTATTTACGTCAACTTTGCAGTCTATGGCAATATTCTCATGATGGTCGCGACGCCTTATGGAGGGACTTTCCGTGGCATTTGCTGCAAAGTCGCTTGCCTCTCACTCTCTGCTTGGATCATTCTGCAGGGGTATGAAGTGCAGTGGAAAACTATCATGCTACATGATAACCTCTTTGTTTACACCGCTTCTTCCAGGAGCTGGGTTTTTGCGCACGCAATCTACAGGTTCATTCTACTCACGCTGCCATGCTTTGGGTCTGGAAGACGCCACCGCCTTATGGAAGTGTATTCTCTTGGTCTAACGTATTTATTGTCGTGGAGTACTGGACTGCCGTTTGAGTACTGCTTCGGTATGGCGGATACAATCGTGGCGCCTGCAGTCACGGCGTGGTCATCTGTTTCCAAGACTTTTAATCTCATTCCGCGTGATGCGGTAAAGGGCCATTCATCAGCGAGCGGAATCTCGAACACTGGGGATATATGCTTGGGAATCGTGGCACTCACTGTTGCTGCTTATGCTGGCCGTAACACGCTGTCTCTGAGTCGTTCATCCTCTCTATGAATGACATACGTCTCTATGATGGCCTCACTGGGCAATTTGCGCATGCTGGTACTCCTGATTCCACGTGGTTGTTTGAGTTTGATGTACCTATTTAATAGTCGAGGCTTCTAGGGAAGATCACCGACGCTCTAGTTCTTCAACAGGTGCTTGAATTATACCTTTATCCACCATGGCCCTTTTCCAATAGCTTTAGCTGACCTGTCATTTGCAACATAGAGGAAGATAACATCGCGGCATTGACTCTAGAGGTATGCGTTTGCGAGAGACGACCAAAATCGAATTCCCAAAAATATTCTCTAGCGTTCTGTAATACCTTAAGATTAGCATCCTTAAGACGAAATAAAGTTAGCTCCTCCCTCTCTGTGGACTAAGTATATCGGCTGCTACCGGGAGTTATATTTTCAGCGACCTCTTTATTTCTTCCATAATGAAGGTTAATTAGAGGCAGTCCGGAAGCTCTGCCGAGGGTCCATCGGGTTCAATCATGAGTTGTTTTCCAGCTGTGTTATTTGCAGTTGAGGCCTGTGGCTGAGAGCTTAAATCAGCAGACAGAACTTATCATTGGAACTTTGTTCTTACATATGAAGGCCTACAGGATTGAGTATGACGATTCTGCAATTTGTTATATACAAACTCTATCAATTGCGCCGACGCTTATATCACCCCCTTGCTGAATTCTGTAATGTGCAGGGCAACAACAGCCTAAAATGGCTGACCTTACCGTCAGGCTTCGCCGCCTATCGCATTCCATTGAGCGCTTGATGGCCGTCGCTGGCACTCCAGGTGTGGCTATTGGTGTAATGACCAAGGGCCATCCAATATTCTACGACAATCATGGGCTTCGCGACGTTGAGAAAAAGCTCCCTGTGACTGAAGATACAATCTTCCCGATTTATTCTTTGACCAAGGCCATCACTGCCGCAGCAATTGGTCTCCTTGTTAAGGAGAAGCAGGTATCATGGGATAGCCTCATCAAGGACATCTTACCCGATTTCCGCTCTGTGGATACTTTGCTTCATAACAGCGCCACCATAACGGACATTCTTCGCCATCGTACTGGTATGGGCTGGGGTGACAATGTCATTCTTGGCACTGCGGGTAACATTCTTCTCAGGTCTGAAGACATCATGAAATATATCAACAACAGACCTCTCGTACGTCCATTCCGTGCTCAATTTCGATACAACAACCCCCACTACGAACTGGCTGGCTCTGTCATTGAACAAGTCAGTGGACGGGCCTACTTCGACTTCATGCAAAGCCGCCTTCTGAACCCTGGTGGAATGAAAGGACCTCCTTCCAGACGCCCCAAAAGAGTGTCGACAATGTAGCCGTATGTTACAACGCTCTCGGCAATGCACCCATGGTCCCCATCGACTTTCTCACAATGGGCGATGGTGGGTACGGGGCTGCCAGCGGTGGGGCACGTTCGTCAGTCAAAGACCTGGTCAAATTATACAGCAGCTTTATCAAAGGTTTCAATTCCCAGTTTAGTGAGAATTTTACCCCCGACGATGCCTGGCCCCTCAAGCAACTGAACCATATCATGTCTGCAAAGATTCCATTTGACTAGCCATCACAGCACGAGGCCTCGTATGCATTTGGATGGGGAAGGGTTCAGCTTCCAGGCCGCTTCGGACAGATCGGCCTCAACCCCGCACTACTCCCCAAAGGCATGCCTACTATTGGTAGAGGCACCTCCAGTCTCGTTCTGTTCCATCAGGGAAGCCTTCCTGGTTCACTCACCTTTGTTGCCCTTTTGCCCGAGACGGAGACTGTGATCGTGGTCCTTACCAACTCACTCGCGCTTAATGATGCAGCGGACTGGATTGGTCAGTTGATCATCGAAGAGATTGTCAACGTACCTTTAGAGCTCAGAACCGACTTTGTTGGGCTAGCAGAGGCGCTGTTGCTGGTACCCCGGAGTGATGGACGAACTGGAGAAAGGTAGGAAAGCGGGAACATCACCAAAACCACTCACAGAGTACATCGGCACCTATTTTGATGAGTTGCATATATTCAAAATTGATGTCAGGCTTGTCGGAGATAAGTTGTATTGGCTTATGCAAGGTCTCGAAACAGAAATGTTTGAGCTGGCTCACTATCATGAGAATACTTTCACATGGCTTCAGCCTCGAGATGAACTGGCGAGCAGAGGTCGATGGGTTGGGAGCGACCAAGGCGCAACATTCTGGAAGGTCAAATTCGGGGCCAGTGAATCTACCGCGATCAACAAGCTGATCTGGGTTCCTGACAGTGAGCTTCCACCAATTATTTGCACAAAGTCACGAGAATGATTAGTATTGAATGATTAATGCTCCATCTTCTGATAAATTGTCACACATGCCCTGTTTGTTCGTGAATGGTGTGATGATTACTCAACTGTACTTAGGCCAACGAAAGCGTGACATCATTCGGTCACCCGAGGTTCAATAGTTGCTGATATCGGAGCTTGTAGTTGTTTTAGTGCAATGTCAACTGAGACTGTCTACCGAGTACCGTGAACAGAGCCCCGTGTTGTCCAATGAATAGGTCGTTGAAGATGTGCTAAAGGTATGATGACACGGAGGCGATCCACTCACACAAGTGTCCTCGTGGACTTGCAGGTTAGCGCAAAAGATCTACTGTTTTAGCCCTCATGGTATATACATTTAATTGGGTTCCATCAGGCTCATAGCGTGGTAACTATCCCTTTTACAAGAACCAACCCAGTACTATCACGAAGATGGAATGACCATCCAATCCCAGCCTGGCAGCTCCTCATGATAATCTTTAAGATTTCGTACCCTGTAGCTGTCTGCAATTCTCGGATTCTCCGTCCTTTTCCGTGTTCGCTAGCGTCATTCTTTAATTCCCCCACCTTCAACACCTTTACAGGGATAGCTTGTCCGGAATCATCGGAACACTAATCGCTGATAGGCCAATTCCCGGGTGTCAGGGTCGTTCATCAGCTCAAGACTTGGCAACGTGGTTCACCGACGCGTGTCGTCATAACATGTCGTGATATCGAATCTCGTTTGTAGCGGTATGTAAGGCCGATCTTCAGCACGACACTGCCATGTAACGCTATTACACCTTTGTCATAAACTGTCAACTAAAACACCCTTGAACGATCAACCTGCAGGCAAAAGTCTAATCACGAACCGAGCGGTCAGAACGACCAGGGGACTGAATCACGCATTTTAAGTTTTTGGGATGCTGAAAAAAGATAAATAGCTCCACATAGCCCCTACAATTTATGCAACTACTCAACCCCGTCACCAAATTCATATATCCTCAGTCGTCACCAGCACCTTCGCGATGCATTCTTGGTCGTATCTCGGAGCTTCAGCGCTGATGCTCGCAAACATGGTCTCGGGCCTCAACGCCAAGGCCGGAAAGTCCTGCGAATATACTGCGCCTTGGCAGACACTCCCTGAACTTCCGCCTATGCCCAAGGCCAACTTCAAGGGCACAGCACCAATTGACGGTATTGATCTTTGGTATGCGACATTTGGAAGGCCGCTCAAGGAGACCAAGGCGAAAGGCCTTAGCCCTGTTGTTTTCCTGCACGGTGGCTTTGCGAACAGTGATTACTGGGCCAACCAGATCCGCTATTTCAAGGATCACCCCTACACTTTAATCACAATTGACTCGCGAGCTCAGGGTCGTTCGTCAGATGATACAAGCCGTCCTTTGACCTACGACCTCATGACTGAGGATGTCATCGGATTGATGGATCACCTTGGAATTGAAAAGTTCTCAACTGTTGGTTGGTCCGACGGCGCATGTATCTCTTTCGACCTCGCCATGAACTTTACTTCTCGTCTCGACCGCACTTTTGCATTCGGCGGTACTTATAGCCCCGCGAACATCAATTCGACACTTGGAGATAGTCCCGTGTTCACGGAATATCTGGAGAGAGCTGAGGCGGAGTGGAAGAAGATGACACCATCCAAGGGCTCGTTCCAGGAATTTTCGGACAGAATGAACACAATGTGGGCAACTCTGCCGGACTGGGATGCAAAGTCCTTTGCCACGATTCCTACACGATACTCTGATCCTAATGCTCCCATCATATGGATTGTCGATGGTGACTCTGAGGAGGCTGTCAATCGCACCGTTCCCGGTGAACTCCACAGCTGGGTAAGTCAACTGTTGCTCGCTTCTCTTCTTTTGCTAACGATATTTTAGGTCTGGGGTTCTGATCTTCTTATTCTGCCCGGAGTCAGCCACTTTGCGTAAGTCACAGCATCAAGGCATCTATCTATGCATTATCAATTAACTCTTCACAGTTTTATGCAAGATCCTAAGACCTTCAACGTCAATCTTGAGCGCTTCCTCGAGATGCCTCGGTTCCCAGGCGAGCTGTAGATTGTCACTCGACCGTAACGTGTCCTGCTCGATGGTATGTAGCATAGTAGTCTGCTGCGACGACGACAAGATGACAGGCCACCAGCCAATCCTTTATATATCTTATTATTAGAACCTGATGCTTCAAAACAATCATCAGGAATCATCACATCCAGTTCTTCAGAATTTCCCCCGCCCATTTGCCAATAGCCCCCACTATTTAGGAGGCGCATGACGGCGAGGCTTGATTCATATACTATGATAGTAATTTATTAGTCATAGAGGACTCTGCTCTTCTTTGGACTTGACGTAAAATAACTCCAATTTCCTCAACAGAGAGTATCTTCTACATTCTTAACTTTGGTTATTATGAAATGTTGTCTCCATCACTTACTGGCCGCGATGATCCCGTCCGCCATTGCAGGTAGCGTCTCAGCAACCACATCCAGTTCTCCATATACCTCATGAAGATATTCGCCCTCCAATACCATACTATAAGCAGTCCTAAACCTACAACATCTCAAGTTAGTTACGTCATACAATAAGCACCTCGAAGAGTACCACTTACCCAGCAGACTGTGCTCCCGACGCGTCCCAAAGATGTGCAGCAGCGAACCAAGGCTTTAACCCAGAAGTAGAAAGCTTCTTCAAAATAGGCCCATATGCCCCAGGACACGGCTTCGCCACTCCATCCGTATCGCAAGACAGTAGATTCTCAGCCGGCATGTCAACTCCAGCCTTCGCGAAATATCCCCCTACACGGGAGATATCACCAGTCGTGAAGCACCAAACAGTAAAGCCTGCGTCGCGAAGCTTCTGGATACACTCTGAAGCTCCGTCCCTAAGCTTCAACTCCTTGAACTCATCCATCAAGTAGGTAACGTCCTCTGCGGTTGCAAAAGAGCGTGGATTCTCAACGCCGGCGTAATGAAGACAGCGGTAGAACAGAGCTTCAAAAAGCTTGAGGAACTGCATGTAGTGGCCGTGGAGAGATAAGTATGTGAACTCGCGCTCTGCCATTTCTAGCCAGCATATTCCGAGGAGCGTTGGTTGAATGCCACGGGGAATGAGCTTATCACCCAAGCGCTCTTTGATGGCTTCGTATAGATGCTCGTAGCTGACGAGGGTACCGACTACATCGAAGACAACGTTGTTGTTGGAGACAGCCATTTTCTCTGAGATATTAAGATAGCGCTATTGATAGATAGATCGAGATAGGTAGATAGATAGATAGGTAATGCGCAATCTTCCCTGCTCCGTGTCTGGCTGATAGCATGACGGGGATTAAGTAGTGGGTTTGTCGTTATCAATCAGAGCATGTGGACGTATCTCCCCCGCATTGGATTGTAGTTTTAAGGCGTTCATGCGACATCAGGGTTTCTTGAAACCTTATCAATCAGTCAGTCATTGATCCCCGACTTTGCATCAAGCGATCAAGACCATAAGTGATCGGCCCGGTAAATACAGGTTGGTTCAACTGTCAGTGATGGCATTACACAACCGGTCCGGACGCCTCTGGGATGCCCATGTAAACATGACAACGGCTATCACGGACCAGAAATCTACGCCCTCCAAGGACTATCTGAGATTGACAACATTTTCGTCGTATCTGTGCCTTGTAGGTCATTGGGCTACTTTCCCAAGGAAGTACAATGGGACGAGGATGTCACATCCACCGAACCTGAGCAATACTTCCAAGCTTGTGAAGATCCACGCAATAGGCTCCATAACCATCATTCACTAAAGCCTAAGCTATGCTCCTTTCTAGACGCCAAGTCAATCTTCGGAAGTCTTTCCATGTCTGGAAACTGGAGATGGAAGCTCGTCCAGAGTAAGGGCTCTTCGGACAACTCAGCTTTTTGACTCGTATAGAAGTAGACACTGTTATTATACCCACCCGTCATATTCGACATTGCGAACTGAAAGGCTAAGCTTATGCATGTGTATCCCAGCCCATATATTTGAGGGCAAACGATGCAGTCAGCAAGAGGTTAATGTGACGAATACTGGTAAAAGTAGCAACGAGACTTGTTTCTAGTCACCAACCGGACCGCCAAGTGCTGGAAAGTTCAACTTCATACTTGTCAACCACTGTGAAACTGACGATGATCATTTGCCTCGGACCATTGGTTATGGAGGCCTCACAATCTCCTCAGATAACAGTCCCATGTATCAAGCCGGATCGATAATGCCGGCTCTGTGTTTATCTGATCAGCTGCTCCTGCCATGTATAAGGAGGGCGCGCTCTTGGCCATAGTACAAAAGTGCTCTTTAGCAATAGACTCAAAAGCGGGGAACAAGCTGAGATATGGGATTGGGTAACATTCACCAAGATGTATTGGGAAGTGATGCAACATAGTAGTCTGTTGCGCGCTGAAGGGTCTGCTGGTCAAATCCACCGGAACAAAATTGCTGCTTCAGGTTTAGCCCCGTCAAGATGAACTTGCATGGAGTTTGTACGCTAGCTGAGCACCTGTTTGGTAGTTTGTGCAAGCGACTTTTAGTAATGTAACCTTAAGAGAGAGCGGAGTAAGTACCGGGCGTTCGGTAATTGATTTGACTTTGAGGGGTAAACGAGTGAATCAAATACATACTGCTAACGAGGAACGAGTAGATCAGTCAGGATTGGGATGTATTGCTCAATAATCGCCATTTTCGTATAGATCCTGCTTGCAAAGCACTATTTACAACTTTGCCCCTTCCCTCCTCTGTACAGTCCTCCAAGTGTCCAGTATAGTGTTGTTCGGACTATCCAGTCTCTTCTGAGTAGCCTTGAAGAGTTTCGGTATACCTGTCTTCTCGTAGCTCGAGCCGTCCATCACCATAGACGCCACGCCTTTGGCTGACAGGAAGATCTGCGGCATACCGTGTCCGTTGAAGCCAGCGAGCATGTACTGATTCTGTCTCCCAGGGACAGCACCGACGTGGGGTAAGCCATCGGAAGAGTAACCCATAACTAGTCCAAATGTCAGTAAGTCTTTAAACAAATCGTATATGTCAACTTACCTCCAGTCCAGACCTTGGATGTATACGCGCCACTGTCCTCCCATCCGTGAAAGACACGCTGCATATATCCATCGAAATAATTCTTCGCAGACTCAATCAACTTATCGTCGTTGACATTGTTGTACCAGCTGTCAAGATCGTGGTAGTACACCGATCGTGCACCTCCAACTATAATACTTCCGTCAAGCCTCGGGATGAGATACTCGTACTTGGTATCAGACCAGCGAATGATGTACGAGTTGGGCAGTAAAGGTGCCGGGGCTTGGCTAGGCTTAATATGGCTGCAGATTCCCCTCACTGGGACGATCTTGTCCGCAAACTCGGGTAATATGGATGATGTGTAGGCGTTAGTCGCATAGATGATCTTTGCAGCGCGAATTGCGCCGCGAGGAGTCGTCAGTGTAAGATACCCGTCTTTATCAGGCTTTCCAGTAACTGCAGTGACAGGCGTGTTGGTCTGGAGATTGACATTGGCATCAACAGCCTTGGATAGTAATTGGAGAATGAGCTTGTATGGCCAGCAATGGCCTGCCGTGTAGGAAAAGCAGCCTTTGGCTCCCTTGACGCCCGATAGCTAAAACACTGACTGTGAATATCATTTCAGGTATCCAAGGATATTGCTTACCTGTTCAGCTTCAGCGCCTTCAGCAAAGTAGACATCCTGCATGACAGACACTCCTTTCTGTCTGAGAGCGTCTACTCCCGATTTTATCTTATCCAGTATGTCATCTGACATTAGCGCATCAACAGCACGGGTATAGACAAAGTCGCAGTCGACGCCCTCTTTCTCAATGGCTTTTTTAACAGCAGCAAGGTTCTTGGCTTCGAACTCTGCAGCCTCTGCCGCAGCTTCGATGCCGTAAGTGGCCAGAAGGCTTGCTGGTCTGTTGTATGGATCGGGCTTCAGATGGCCGCCTGCATGACGATAAACAACGTGGAGCTTGACAGTGAGGATTGAGGATTATGTACCATTTCGTCCGGTAGCTCCTGAGCAAGCTTGACGAGCTTCAAGAATCGCAATCTTGGGCGCAGGAACGCCTTGGGCCTTGCATTGATCGAGAATATGATAGACTGTCGCGACACCTGCGTAGCCAGCACCAATGATGGCAATATCGACCTGGGCAGGGAGATCAGGTGTTGAACGATGATTATCGAGAGGATGCGGCTCTGACCTCCAAAAGGAGGTTGTGGCGTTGTCCACAGGAAGAGGAGAGGGCGACATGGTAGGTGACTGTGGCTGAATAGATTGCGGACTGCTATCTTGGGTTGGCTGTTATCAATCTTTGAAGAACAGGGAGTGGATGTTGAGTAAAATAGGTGTGAGGAATCAGTAGTCCCCCACTTTATTGACCCGGTACAACACTTCGTAAACGAGGTGAATGCAACCCACAAAGGTGGCAAGACAAAGAGGTTACAAGGGATAATCGGATACTTGCACTCACTGGCCGGCCCGGTTATTAAGGTAGCAGAGACGTTTATCCGAAATGATATCAACGTAGTACCAGTGTCTCGTTCATGTTGCCCCCAGACTATCCAATAAAACAAGGTTTACAGAGTAAGCCCAAACAACACTAAAGAATTACCGTATTCAGTAAAACCGGTCCGGTCTAAGCGAAGGGCTAAGCGCTATCTACTGTCGTGCCTCATATGGCCGTACGGCATGTGGATAACACGGCAATTTAGTCCCTGATAGCTCAACCAAATCTGGGCGTACCCCGCGATAAGCAGTTGAACCAGCCAACGCGGGGCAACCCTCCCACTGCTCAGTGTTACCCTACGATCTGAGCAGTGAGGTCTCCCCAGGTTGGTTGGCTGATAACCAATGATATATATGTTATTACTGTCCTTCTCCAGCAGAATTAATCCACATGAGTTGAAAACCCTCTCGCTCGCGATATCATATACACGGAACAGTATCGTTTGTAACATGGCGACTTCAGTCCCCAAGGACGACACCAAGATTAGCGGACAACATGATCTCGCTCCAACAACTAGTTACGTCGACGGCGAAGTCCTTGACGCAGGAATTGACTATGCCTACCTAAACGCTTCAAAGCCTACAAAGTTCTACAGGAGCGTTTTGTTCCAGATGATTCTCCTTGGACTGTAAGCCATCCGTCACAACCCCGATATCACCGCTTTCTAATCTTTGTATGCTTCCAGTCTCTCCTGCGTTGGCCCAGCTATGTCCGATGCCATTTCCAACCTCGGAGGCGGCGGTCTCTCCACTCCGTATCTAGCAAACCTGGCGACTTCGCTGAACTACACGGCTGGCTGTCTACTCACTCTCTTCGGCGGCCCATTGATTAATAAATTCGGTATCAAGTGGTCTTGCATTATAGCAGCGGTGGGAATGCCTCTTTCCGGTTCTGCGTACTATGTATGCGCAAAGTACCGTGTTAATTGGTATCTTATATTTGCAAAGGTAAACCTAACAGCGCATATCTAAGCTCAGTCTGCGGTCGCTGATAGACTTTACAGATACTGACAGGATTCACCTATGGCTTCTTATACGTCGCAGAGTCTACGGCAATGTTGTCATACCCACTCGCAAACGATAGAGGTTTCTATCTAGGTAAGCACCTGCAAGCCCGGTATGAGAAAGAGACTGACATACCCAGGTATATGGTCTGCCATGCGGAACTCGGGTAGTGTCATTGGAGGCGCCATCAACTTTTCCAATAATCACAGCGACTCCAAAGCGGGAGGTGTTGCGTGGTCTACCTACCTCGTCTTTATTGCATTCGGTAAGCCAAATTCATCAATGACCACTCTTTAAAGTGTCTAACTAGAGCCCAATAGAATGCACTGGCCTTGTTTGGGCATTCTTGCTCTCGCCAACTAGGCGGGTCCGACGTGTTGATGCCACTAAAGTATCCATGTCCGAGAGAGGTAGCTGGAAGCAAGAGTTTGCTGCCTTGTGGAAGCATTTACAGCGCAGAAAGGTAAGATGATTTGGGTTGTCACTCGCGAGCACTAGCTAACATGAGATTCAAGACCTGGCTGATGGCTTTACCCGCCTTCTACTCCTTCTTCTGTGGCGGAACCATGGGCACTTATCTGTCGTTGCACTTCTCAGTGCGGGCGCGAGCATTATCATCTCTCCTCCTCCGTAAGTACACAGTCAGCTAACTCGAAGCGCAAGATAATAACCTGGCCTCAACCATTAGCAACTCTTGCCATCATCGAGGTAGTGGCCTTCGGAAAGCTCCTAGACAGGACTCGCTGGTCCCAGACCAAGCGAGCATGGATCTCTTTCGCCAGCTGGTTGATTCCGCAAGCCGCATGCTTTATCTGGATCGGTATTGAGTATGCCAAATTTGGTGGAGGCAAACTCGAAAACGCACTGGACTATGAAACGTATGCTTGCCCTGTATCTTCTCTTGCACTGATTACTAACGGGTATTTTCTCAAAGTAACACCAGAGGATGGGTCGAGGCCTACCTCCCATATTTGATAATGCAGTCAACCAGCTACGTATGCCAGTTATCTCTATACTGGATCCTCGGCACTTTCTCCACCGACGCAGGATCTTCTGCTCGTTCGGGCGGTTTGCTTAGAGCCTTCGAGACGGCGGGACAGACGGTGTCTTACGCGATCAACTCTCACAGCGGTTCTGACGCCAGAGTTCCCTTCTATGTCCACGCTGCAGTCTTGTGTCTTACTGTTCCCTGCATGGTGTTCCTGATTAGGCTCGTTCCTGAAGCTCCTGCTGCAACGGACATAGATGTGGAGCCGGTAGTCGATTTACCTGATAACAAGCAGGTGACCTGAGCCCAGAAACGGAGGACAGTAGTGCACAGTGTTGGTGCGTTCATGTGTAGAACATGACAGTTATGTATTGCGATCGGGGCTTTGTTGTTAGATTTCGCTACCCGGAATGAGAGTTGATTGCGTGCATGATAAGTAGCAACACAGTGATACGGAGTGACCCGCAAACACCGTAGCCGACAAAGTGACATCAGACGTATCACTACCTCTATGTCACGGATGAACACGACATAATGTGATGCTACCAAACTTCTCATTTACATTCGCCACCTTGACGCAAAATCACATCCCCCAAGGCATTATCGGCCTTGCTGTTGAATGCCACACGGTGTGCAACTTGACAATTCGTTTTCGCTGAAACCTTCCCCTCGGAGAACAAGGGTATCAATGTTTGCTTAAGAATGCATCATTTTACGGAACCTCTGATTAAACTAACGTCGACTTTTATAATATTTAACATGACTCCCCAACCAGTATATCAATCAGATCACAACTTGGGACCATCGTCAACAGTCAAAGTGCCTGTCTTCTGGATGAGATATTCCTCAATAGCCACGTCCTTGCCTGCTTCCTTGCCGTAGCCCGACATCTTGATTCCACCGAATGGAGACTCGGCACAAGAGGCATTTCCTGTAAACAGCAGTTAACATCAATCGACAGCCCAGCCATGGAAAGAAACATACCAGTATTCATCCCGATCATTCCAGCTTCTAGGCTTTCCAAAAGTCTCCAGGTTCGGGAGACGTCTTTGGTGAAGAAGTAAGATGCCAAGCCCATCGACGTATCATTTGCCTTCTTCACAACCTCCTCTTCGGTTTCAAACTTGTACAAACCCAGTATAGGCCCAAAGATCTCTTCTTGAGTTGTGAGCATGTCTGAGGTCATGCCTGAGATAATAGTGGGCTCAAAGAAGTATCCCTTCAGATTCTCTGGCTGTTTGCCGCCACAAAGGACCTTGCCTCCTTTGCTTACAGCATCCTGGACATGTTTCTTGACCTTATCAACGCCGCGGCTAGTGGTGAGCGGTCCCATAGTAGAACCAGAATCAGCTCCATGTCCCACGCGGAGCTCGCTAGTCGCCTCGAGCATCAACTGCGCAAACTTGTCGTATACACCACTTTGGACATACACTCGATTAGCGTGGGTGCACGCTTGGCCTGCTGTTCGCCACTTGAGTATCATGAGAGCTGCAACCGCTCCCTCAAGATCACCATCGTCAAAAATGATGAAAGGGCAATTTCCACCCAACTCCATAGTGACTTTCTTCAAACCTTCGCTGCAATGTCTTGCAACGATGCTGCCTACCGAGGTACTACCCGTAAAGGTGACCTTGCGGACAAGCGGGTGTTTGCAGAGTGTCTCGCTGACCGATGGGGTATTGGCGTTGTCAGTTGAGATAACGTTGAGCACTCCGGCAGGCAGACCCGCGCGAATGGCCAGGTCTGCCAGCGCCATGACACTAAACGGTGTTTCTGGTGACGGTTTGACAATCATGGTACATCCTGCGGCTAGAGCAGCGGACACCTTGCGGATGATCATAGCAACCGGGAAGTTCCAAGGGACGAGAGCAACACATACGCCGATCGGCTGTTTGATGACAAAAGTTCGACGATTGGAGATAGAGGGCTGAGCAATAGAGCCTCTGATACGCTCTGCCTCGCCGGCGAACCACCAAGCGAAGCCAAGGGCGTAATCCACTTCGCCGAGGGCCTCTGCCATAGGCTTGCCGGTTTCAAAGACGACGATCTTAGCGATGTCTTGTCGTGCATTGGTGATGAGTTCATGCCACCTGAGAAGAATCTTGGCTCGTTGGCGAGGATTCATGTGGCGGTAGCTTTGGAAGGCAGCATCTGATGACTCAACGTACTTGTCAACGTCGCATACTTCGTTAGTGGGACTGGTGGCCCATATCTGACCAGATCCAGGATCTACAAAATATTTTATGAGCTTATGTTCTTTTTATGCTTTCTGGGAATTGTGCTAAACTCACCTTCAACGTCGAACCGTTTCCCGGACTGGGATTGGACCCATTGGCCATTCAAGAGTGATTCCTCGTGAAGTAGGGACGGATCGTCCAGCTAAAAATCACGTGTTAGTCTTGAGCCAAGAGGTATCAAATAGTTAAAAGGGGCCGAGACCTTGAAAGGGAAGCTTCGTGTCATAGTTCTATTGTGAATGGTGAATACTCGAATATTGAACTCGATGAGTGTATGCACAAGATTATCTCGAATACCAAACGGACTTATATATTTTACCTATAAACTAAACTCAGACGCTGGCTTGACGATAAAGAATGCGACCGGCCCTGTCACGATGTACGGTGCAGCCGCCTGTCACAGCCTGGGGAGGACCGGCTATGACAACCGAGTTCAATAGCTGCATCATACTCTTGTCCTCTAGCTAAGCCGGTTGTTAGTCAGTGAATTGTTTGTCACAAATGTCGAGTAGTCATCCATCCTACACCCCATGCGAGCTCTATCAACAGGCTACGCGCTGAAATGAACTGCCGATCGTTGGATACGACGGTTCGTGGTAGAGCACGGCACCCCGCTTCCCTAAATGGGTAATTGCCAACCGGTCCCGGTCCCGGTGCCGCTAGCTTATCAGCCCCCATTAGCTCTCATAACGATAACTACCGGACTACAAGCCGGCCACTTCTTTCTGGCTGAGTAATTGATCGCAAGACTCATTGGCTTTGCTCGAAATCGATAAGTGTTTTTGCATTACGAAGCCCGCAGTGAGCAGCTTGATTTAGGTGGAAATGCATATGTGGCAAAGATAACTGGGATTGTTGATTTGCTACCTAATCATGCGACCGATTTCTAGTAGACCCCATAGTTACTTGCAGTTTTCATTATCCTCCCCGAGTATTATTACACGCGCCGACAACTTCGGGCATCTTCGCTCCCGTAGACTGTTGAGAAGCCCACAACTTGCTTAAGCAGCAACACCGACGGGCTTCTGGCAGAAAGCACCGAGCTCAAGCTACATCACGGTCAGCTAATCTATTGCTTTGGGAAGAAAATAGAGGGAACTTACAATCTCGGAGAGGCCACAGCAGCGAGCCTTCTGGCCAGACTCGGCGCAAATCTCCTGGAACTCCTTGGCGCTGTTGGGAGTCCTGGTAGCTGTTATCACGGTTAGTCAACTGTCTGTCCTGAACGGTGAAGGGTGAACTCACGAGAACGGCAGTCGCCGGAAAGGACACCGACAAGGTTGAGACTGCAGCACTGGGGGTTTCCGAAGAGACCACCATCGGGGCAAGCATCGTAGCCGTTGGGGGAGGTAGCGGGCGCGGCGAAGGCAGTGCCGGCGAGGAAGAGAGAGACGATGGCGTAGAACTGCATGGTTGCGGTGTTGAAAGATTGGACTGGAAAGGTTGAGGAGTGAGTATGATGGATTGTTTGGATGCTGAGTGATGATTGTGAAATATCTGGAAAGCTGGCGCAAGATGCAGTCTTTATAGAGAAAGAAGCTCAAGAGCTCCAAGACAAGTCATTTCTCTTAGCCATTCTGGATATAATTTTCCAATCTCCCGTTCCTCAACAACTCTGACTTGTACATGATGACTTCTGCTTCCGGCGAGGGAGGTTGAAGCTTGGAATGCTTCTCAGCTCTGCATCGTCCTCTCGTAATGCACGAGGATGGAGCGTGCCCTCGATAAGGTCAGCCGGGTTGTCAAACTCATGGCGCTAACTTGATCCATTTGCAGATCATCATGTCCTAATGTCTAAAAAGTGGCCTACCCCAGAGTATTGAATTTCTAGAGAATAAAAAACAAGTTGAATTCAGTAACCTATAGTAGGTCGGCTGGTGAAGCTCGCGTAACCTTTCGAGAGCGATGCAGTGATTCTATTCATTTATTACAAAATTAAGATCTCTCATAAACTTGACCACCAGTTATCAACATATTGGATAAAGATTGCAGTAAGGATAGAGGTCAAATAACAATAGTAACTGGATGAAGCTTATCACCGAACGCAGTGCTGTCAACGCTAAGACACGAGATAGAAGTGATAGGAATTAATGTCGTTGTTGGTAGATTCAAGAAAGGAAATTGCAAGGAGTATCCCTTCGATTGAGTTTCGGAACTCGCTGTCATACACAACTGATAGCCGAAGCTGCGAGGGACATATCATGAATCAGCCGTTGCTTACTCGATCCAGACTAACGAACTGCCGTGACGATGTCTTAGACAAAAATCAGGAACCACCCGCCGATCTTATCCTTAATTGCGGAGAATTTCCATAGAATTAATTGGAGCAGCGGAGAATTCTCCACATCACGCATAATGTTACCGGCAATACGGCTGACAGCTTCTCCCTTGACAATGTCTCAGGCGTCAGAGAATAATTGTTGATCTCTACTTGATTCGATAAGACAACTAGATAAGAATAGCATCTAGTGGCAGTAAGGAAAGACTAGTTGATGATCACTGCTTCATTCAATGGTGTGCATCGCTTAGTGTATACAGAGAATTACCGGCAGAGCTGAACTGAATTTTATTACAACGCATCGGGTATATAGGCCAGTAAAGACTCACATCCTTCGCGATATTGACAGAGCCTTTTCGATTCAATCATCCAATTATGAATTTAACATGCCATTATATACAAGAAGGGAAATTATTAAGTCCTTAGATCTAGTAGCCAAGCTCGGGATTAAGCAAATGCTGTAATAGAAATTACATGTTCCCAAACCCAACAACACCCAGCGATAGTCACCTCCACCTCAACAATTTAAGCCAGATAACTCAGTTGATCAAGATATACTAGGATTATCTAGAGAGGAACTCCCAACAGAATGAAACCAAAACCAAAGACTCCAAGAAGACCCAGCTCAACGTAAGAGGCTTTGGCAGCACCGGCAGTGATAGCAGATGGTTCTCCGGGAGTGGGGCTGGTAGGGCTCGTAGCCGGCTTCTCTCCCGACGGGGCGGGCACAACAGAGGTTGCCAGGGATACAGGGGGTTGAGGAGCTTCTCCTCCAGCACCACAAGTAGTGCATGTAGCGGGAGGGTTGGGCTGAGCAGGGGGCTGGGACTGCTTTCCTGATCCACCGCAAGTGGTGCATGCAGGAGAGTTGGGGTTCGCTGGCTTGTCCTCGCCAGTGGTGGTTGGCTTGGGTGGCTGAGGAGGAGCAGCAGATGGGGGCTTGGGGCCGCATGTGGCGCATTCTTCTGGCTGAGGGCCCGTAGGGACTGGCTTCACAGCAGGGACAGATGGAACAGGCTGTGGCTTGACCGGAGGCTTGCCAGAAGGCTCACCCTGAGCGTGGCATGTCTCACAGTGCTCGGGCTGCGGCTTGGGCTTGCCAGGGCCCTTGGTAGGCGTAGCCTCAGGACACGGAACAGTAAGCGTCGCAGTGATAGGCTTCTCACCACAAGAGTTACAAACAGTAACAGTTGAAGTAAAACCAGGCGGAACACCAGTAGTGCGAGGCTGACACTTTTCCTTGTGGCAAGCTTCAGTGATGGTGTACGTGTGCAGACGCAGACCCGTGGAGCAGAACTCGTGATACTCAGTGGTATAGACGGTATGGGGACCACCACCAGTGCCGTTGCCGGACCAAGTGCTGGTCGGTTCGACAATGATGGAGGTGATGGTGGGAAATGTCTTGGTTGAGGTAACGCAGGAGGTTGTCTCTGCATTGACTGCAAGACTGGCAGTCAGGAAGAGGAGGAAGAGGGACTTGAAGGTTTGCATTTTGAAGCGAGTGACGAAGCGAGTGACAGATGTGTGAACGAGTGAAAGTTGGTAAGGGACTTGTATGTCTGCTATTGCAAAACATCCCTTCGGTCAAGTATTATATATCACCAACCTTCAGTACCTAAACTATGCTAAAATTACTTTCATACTTTCATACCTATCGATATCACAACACTTACAAGCTTTGAGACTCAACATGCACAACGCAGCTGAAGCAAGAAGTAAATGCCTGTTGATCCGTCTAAACGAGGCAACACTGACATCTCTGCCTTGCATAACGGTTCCCTGTCAAAGCTGTTTCGGGAAGGTGATCGGCGGCTAATATCTCCGATGGGGACAGATGGAACCTCGCTTAGCGGAGAGAATGTAAGACAAGCAGGAGATAGTGTCAATAGTTGGGTTGTCAAGAGACAAAGTTTTGCGATGGGAGCTGAAAGGCTTCGCTTGTGCTGTGGGAGGTCGGGTCATGGAGGTCGTGTTGGCATTTGTGAACTCAAACAGGAGAAATTACCTCAATGTCGTGCGTTGTTGTTGTTCAAGAATCAACATCTGAGTTCACTGGTTTGGACGTGTATATACAGCTCTTCCTCAGCATGATTTCAGTGATATTCACTTGAATCTCAACGACAGCTTCTCATCAGTTTCTTATTACATTCGTTTCCTTCATATCACTCGCTTATTCCTCAACACTCGTTAATCACCATGAAGTCAAAGAGTGTCATGGCCGCTTCAGCAATGATGGAGCTTGCACTTGCTCAAGCTTCCGCTGATCCTCTCTGCTCAACCGTCATCAATATCCAGCCCATTGAATATCACTTCCAGCAGCCTATCCTGATCGACTCCTACTTCCCTGCCAACACCGACATTGTCCTCGATGATGGCAATGTTGTGCATGTCACCAATGCGCCTACGTCTTTGAGCACTGTCCTGACTGATGTCTCGACAAGCTTGACTACTCTGACCAGGTTCGTTCGAAATGCCATCGACAGTTGTATGAAACATCACTAATCATTTCCAAATAGTGCTACCAACGGTAACGGCAACGGAAACGGCTCACCTCCGGACGGAGGCTACCTCACCTTCACTGTTCTTGCGAACCCTGATGATATTGGCAATCAGCCTGTCACCAAGACCTATCCCCCTACTGAGCCGGGCGAGCCGGGCGTCGTAGTCATTCAGGTTCCAACATCTCCTCCTGGAGCTAATGGGGTCTCTGCTTCTTCAGTCCCATACGTCACGGTCACTACTACCGGAGACTTCCCTTCTCTTACCGGCCCTGCCACTACTACCATCACTCCTGATAAGCCGGGAGCAACCGGTAGTGTCATCGTCGAGGTCCCCAACACCAATGTTGCTCCATCTTCAGCATCTTATGTCACTGTCACTACTACAGGGGACCTTTCTCCTACTGATGACCCTCGCACGAGCACCATTCCCCCAAGTAACCCCACTGATCCTGGAACGGTTATTGTTGTCGTCCCCAGCTCTCAGGCTTCATCTGCATCTTATGTTACCGTCACCACTCCGGGAGACCTCTCTCCCACTGATGACCCTCTCACAAGCACTGTTCCTCCCAGCAACCCTACCGATCCCGGCACTGTCATCGTTGTAGTGCCAAGCTCCGCGGCTGCACACTCCTCCTCCTCTGTACCTTTTATTACCGTTACTACCACTGGCAGTACCCTCAACCCAACAGACGATCCGGTCACTTCGACTATTTCCCCGTCTGCCTCAACTGGTACAGGCACCGTCATCGTGGAGGTTCCGCCTTCCAGTTCTCCTGCCGGCTCTGACTCATCATCCACTTCCGCCTCCTTTGTTACCCGCACTGTCACTGGAGATGATGGCAATGGTGAGCCCTCTACGACTACTATCTCTCCCACCGCGAGTACTGGCCCAGCGACCGTTATCGTTGAAGTCCCTCCTGTGACCAACAGCCCGGCATCTACATCACCTGGAGACAGCAGCTCTGGAGGTCCTGGTTCATCTGGACCTAGCAGCCCTGCTACTCAGGGGCCTAGCGATAGCGCCGCTCCATCTAGTAGCACTGGAGGTAGTGGGCCATCGTCCTCTGTTCCTGAGGCCTCTAGTCCCAGTCAGGCAACAACAGATGATACTGCTTCGAGCACCTCAGCTAGTGCACCAGCAAGCAGTTCAGCTGCATCATCAAACACGCAGTCTGAGGTAACATCCAGTGCTGGTGCAGACACAAGCAGCCCCGCCACTTCTCCCGCTTCTTCTCCTGCTTCTTCTTCTTCTGCCCCTTCAACAAGCGATGCAGACACCAGCTCCCCTACCAACCCCACAACTTCCAGCCCTGCCTCGTCAGCGGCTACCTCTGCCCCTGTTTCTTCCACAGAGTCCGCTCCCAGCTCATCCACCAGCGCAGCGGCCGCCAACTTTGATCCTTGCCCCGACAGTCTCTATGGAAACCCCGAGTGTTGCTCCCTCGACGTTCTTGGGGTTGCAGACGTTGAATGTGACTCACGTGAGTATACCCTTGATCTCATAAGAAGTCTTGTAGCTAACGTGATTATTAGCCACCGAGTCTCCTACCGATGCCGCCGACTTCCAAGCCATCTGCGCTGCCAGTGGTAAGCGAGCACGATGCTGTGTTCTTCCAGTGGTAAGTCGTACCCCTAAACCAGAAAGACTAAATACTAATACATTTTGTGCTACAGCTTGGCCAGGCTCTTGTTTGTATGACTCCCGTTGGTGTGTCGAACTAAGCTCAGCTTGATACCTTTTGTTGGGAGGCGATGTGGTGTTCTGGATGGACTGGTTTGACGGCTTGCGAGCCGCCTTTGGGAAGCCATGCTTGGAATGGTCACAGACCTCGCGATGCAAAATGCTGTCTACACTGGGAGGGTATTTTTGTGGCTTATACTGTAGTTGTAATACTGGGAGCCGACATGGTTCTTTAATTCTAAATGGCTCTGAGCATTATCACATCCTCGTTCAACATTGTCCAAAGTCCTGCTCCACATGCCATGACGATTAGTTTTGCTGGACAATTCAGCATCAACTTTGAAATGCAGTCGTGTCTGGCAAGAAACTGTATATAGAATTTCACAAGTGGCTTTAAGGGGCCGTGTGCATAGATTTCGCTGAGGTCAGACAATCTGTTACAGGTTACGCGCTAACATGTCTATTTATGTCCGGGGCTGTAAGCGGCGATATTCCTTCCACGTACTCCGCCTCATGCGCGGCCACTAACCCCACGACATTTCTCACGATATTTATTAAGCATAACTATTCATTAATCTTCCCGTCGGCGTCTAGTTGTGCCGTGTTTGAGGATATCTCTGCGAGACCCTCAGCCCTTCTTTTTGGCCCCCAGCGAAATCTCACCGATAATGCTATAATAGTTGAATGACGATGGGTACCTATAAATTAGTCTTACGTGTTAATTGATGAATACAAGAACAGCCCTTTCGCACTAAAATACTTCATCAGGTTATCTTAAGTCGCCAAAACTCACGATGCATGCTTCGTATTTCTCATACAACCTCAGCAGACCATACCCTTATGTATGGTTCACTCCTGTTGTTCTTGTCGGTGGATTAATCGCGACAGCACTGATCGCATTTCTGAGCGTCGCGACACAAGGTTACGAGACTATTTCCATGGCCACCTCCAACCCCAACACGACCAGCGAAAATCGCAATCCTTTCTCAGACTGGCCTTCTTTCCTCACCGCAAACACAAAGTCCCTCTGCTCTACCACGACCATTCCCATCGGCACAGAGTTCTACACTAACAATACCGCCCTCAAGTACACCGTCACAAAGATCTGGCGCGGCGACAATCCAAAAGAGCCAGATGCACTGCTGGGATCGTTGCCCTATCTCAACAACCCCTTTCAATCCTGTGCAGTAAACGGCATTACGATTGAGTTTGAGGGTATTGATCGCAGTGCGTCTCAGATTGCGCTTCAGCAATGGGGTGCTAAGCTACGAGCTTCGCTATCTTGTGAGGTAGACACGCCTGGCGGCACAACGACCGTGAACATGACGACTACCTACGACGTCAATGGCATCGATAACGATGTAGGCACAGCATTCCCAGGTCGGAATGAAACAGCCAAGGCGAGCTTATGGTGGGGAGAGTCACTTCTCGCTTGGTACTCAATCGCCTTGACCAACGACATGCACGTTTCCAACGAGAAATTCTTCCGGGGAGAGAATGACACAGACGTCCCTCCGATTTACAAGGGCCATATTTCCTTCACAAAAAGAAAGACAGTCGTGCCATCGGTGCAGGATATCAAGGCACTGGACTTTTTCCAAGTCAGCTGCTTCTTTGTTCCTTTCAGTAATAATGGCGTTTCCCCCAATGTTTATTACTGCAGTCGAGAGAAGATGAACAACACACACTTGATTGAGCAGCTCTCCAAAGCGTATGATAGTGACCAGTTGATGCCACTGCCTGGTATCTGGATCTCGGCTGATAACCTGGCGAAAGCCTTCTATTTCGCCATTCTCGCTGATCTCGGACAGACTGACTCTGGACCGAATATCCTCGATAACGTGGAGCTTTTGACGCATTCCACAAAAGGCTATGAAGATATCCGGAATCGCACACCTATTTGGGGTGATAATCTCAGAGTCAACACTACAGAAGGGTTAGCTCACCATGCATTTACCTCCAAAGACTCGTCCGGAAATAATTTGGGAATCGAACCTTCTGTTATCTCAACTACATTTCTTTGCCAAATCCCTCGTCTCAAAAGCAGACCAACGCTCATTGTGTCTGTCATAATTAACACAATAGTCATCCTATCAGCTCTTTGGAGATTATACCAATTCCTCATTGACGCGATTCTGTCAAAGAATGATCCCGAAATGATGAATTGCGCTGGCTGCGCTGCACCATCGAAGGAGGAGAACGAGGCTATGTATCCTTCTAGTCAATCGTCGCAGATCTCAGGAACGCCAAGCGGGGACAAAGCACGTTACACTTCTATACGACAATCGGATAATTAGTCGTGAGGATAAAGAATCGCGCCAAGGCCGTCCTTTTGTCTTGGTAAAAGTTCCAGGTCACATGGGCACAAGCGGGCCTTTATCCCAAATAGGCATCTCCCAAAAGCCGTGGTGGGGTCCCGTGAGATATTTATATTAAGCTTAAGATGAATCTGGTAGTTCATCGGCACCAGGGCTTGGCAGAGTCTGTCGCTGAGAAAAACACGAGATATTACTGGTGGTCTTGATGATTATCTATGCGCAGGCTATCTATGTGCCTGTTCATCTCTGATCCTTGGCCCGATATTTCTGGGGAACCTTTGGCATAGTCACTAACTCGATGTAGATACGATATACAACGTTCCAGGGGTTCGAGGGCACCTTAATGGCCGCGTGTTTGATTCTAATCGTCACTGTGAATATTCAGGGTAGTATTGGTATCCATAGTGTTGCCTTGGCCCGGAGCAAGGCAAGGACCTTATCGCCTTCTTCGCGATTGAATAAGCTGCCAAGCACAAAAGGACCAGCTTCCAAGAACAAAAGAACTAGCTTCCAATCCGGGGCATGATCGACGACAGTTTCCCAATCCCAATCAACATACTCAACGATAAGTATAAAGACTCCCTCCGTGCCTCGTGATATTCGCTCTGTAGTTCCTCACTCATCACGTCTTTGAAACCCCCCCAATCCGTCACCATGAAGGCCAGCATCACCTCCCTCCTCCTAGCCACCCTCGCGGGCTCTGCCGTCGCACAGACCCAGAGGATCAACACGGCCAAGTACAATGAGGACTACCTCCGTGCCAAGAGTGCCCCTCATGCCATTGGTATGGGAGAGCTTAAGCAGCGCAAGCTGGCTCTTCATGAGAGTGAGGCTGCGGCTGGTGTCTTTGACAAGGACCGCTACAAAGTGCTTAGCTCCGGCACGCCTTGTGCTGATGGCAAGGCGGGAGGTTACTCTTGTAACAAGGTTGACCTCTTGGGTTTCTTGCGCCACCAGGATATGGGTAGCCGAACTCGCGTCGGCAATGATGTCTGGGGTAAGTTCCATACATAGTCTTGTTCTGTGACTTCATTTTGCTAACTGATCCCCCAGGCTGGACACATGCCTCAAGTGGTCGCGAGTTCGCCCTTCTCGGACAATCAGACGGCACAGCCTTTGTAGAAGTCCACCCCGACGGCAGCCTAACCTACGTCGGACGCCTCCCAACCCAGACCGTCGCTTCGTCATGGCGCGACATCAAGGTCATCGGCAACTACGCCTACATCGGCTCTGAGGCAGCTGGTCATGGTCTCCAGATCTTCGACCTCACCAAGCTCCTCAACACCGACAAGATGAACCCCCCTACCTTCAGCATCAGGAGTGACTTGGCTGCGCACTTTAGCGCTTTCGGCAACAGCCACAACATCGTCGCCAACGAGGAGACTGCCCTCATCGCTGCCGTCGGTACCGCCTACGATCTCAAGTGTCGCGCTGGTCTCTGGATGATCGACGTCTCTAACCCTAAGCGTCCTCAGGATGCTGGCTGTGTCGCTTCCGATGGCTACGTCCACGACGCGCAGTGCGTTATCTATCGCGGTCCCCAGAAGGCGTTCCAGGGTCGTGAGATTTGCTTCAACTACAATGAGGATGCGCTTACTATCGTTGATATTTCTCGCCGTACTATGCCGCGCCAGCTGTCGCGCACTACATACAACGGCGCCACATATACCCACCAAGGTTGGTTGACAGAGGATCACAAGTATCTCCTCCTCGACGACGAGTTGGATGAGCAAGAAAAGACTGGTCCTGCAGCTGACCAGCACACAACCACCTACATCGTCGATATCCAGGATCTTGAGCATCCTGTCTTCCGTGGTGTATACAAGAGCCCTGTTCGCTCTATCGATCATAACCAGTATGTTGTTGGCGGCGTGTCATACCAGGCCAACTATGGATCTGGTCTTCGCATGGTGAATGTGTCTTCAATTGCTCAAGATGACACTGGCGCTCTGTTTGAGGAGATTGGCTTCTTTGACGTCCACCCTGAGGATGACGCTGTTGGTGGCGAGGCGCAATTTTATGGTGCTTGGTCAGTTTACCCTTACTTCCAGAGCGGTAACATCTTGGTTAGCTCCATTGAGCGGGGCCTGTTCTCACTCCGATATACCGGTTAATTTAATAGGCCTTTGTACATAGAATACTATTCAAGCAAATATTTTTTATCACCCTCTGGTTCCTCAATCAAGCTACGTGACGCATCTATCTCGCTCTGTTATAGACCCTCTTGTAACTTTAGGTGGAGAAACGCGAAACCCCTGAGAGTCCCACTAAATTTCGGGTGGGAGTCCGTCGCGTCCTGGCCTACCCTACATCATGTTGCCAATTACAATCATGAGGCCTCTTTCTGCATCTGTGAGCCATTCGTCGATGTTCCGACAATTTTTCAGAGCCTGATTTATAAGGTACGGGTAATATCAATAGTTTCCCCTCAAGTAGGCTACCTGACACGCCACAACAAGGCAAATTGTGACCAGATTAGCCGCCGTGGTGATCACGCTCATCCAACCGTCCACGGACAACGACACTACCTTCATTGAGAAAGCCAAACATCACGAACCTCCAATTTACGCTAGAAGCGCTTACTGGTCTGGGCACTAGGCTTCTCTTATTTATTTATCCCCATTCAAGCTCCCCGAGCCTGGTATAGTGACTAACCAAAGGACAGGCTCTTGAGCCAATGGATCAGGCGTAATCTCCCCCAATCCCACCAGAGCTGATTACAAGTGAAAAGCCGGCGGGGAAGATTAGCGTTGGGGATAAACTCTGGGGAAGGGGTTTAGACACTGTAGGTCACTGTCATCACTACCGGCAACCCAGCATGAGCGACGCTGCAATGCACCCGTTCAGGAACTCGGTCGGTTCAATCTACCGAACTCCCCTGATCTCGCCAGATCATTTCCCTTGTACCCACAATCTCTAGCCGATACGGTATCCTTGTTCTGAGATCCATGTCTGTCAGTTGCCGCTCTTGTTCCTTGATTAGATCTTTAAGTCGCATGATGACAGGAGCTGGCCGGCTCCACCACCAACTTGCAGTTGCTTCACCTCTGGTCCCTGGGTCAATCCCATTAAACAGTCTTTCACCCGAGGTAATAGGAGCAGCTGTTCCTCGTCCGAAGTATTTACGCATCACATCAAATGGGTGAGCATTTGGCACTTGGCTGCTGGCACTTATCCAAGGCGTAGATGACATAAAGGGATCAACACTTACCCCCCAGCTTACGACGAATCCTTTATATCAGCAGTTGCGCGGGGATGATTGCTTACCCCACTAGTTTAATTCTATGCGGGGACCCCAGAATCTGATTGCGAACCCCAGAACTTCCCGATGCAGGCAAAACGACAACTTCCAATCCCCAAAGACTGATTTCGGGAATCAAGCGCATCGTCAGGGTAAACACTTAGCCCTCTGCGCTACTCACGCTCCCGAGTTCCGGTTAGAGCGAAAAATCTCCCTTGGCGCTACCCCAGCGTATGCGGGGTTTTCGCAATCTCGACCTTTCTAGTCCTACCACGAGCCCTTCTCCGCACACGCGCTAAGACGCGCCAGTTGGGACTAACACCAGGGATGGGATAAACTTTCAAGCGCAGGCGGTGCTGTAATTGGCTCGTGGCCATTGGACCGGAGACATATATTAAAGAGCTTTTCACTTCTCCATAGTTAAAATTTCGAACCCCAGATCTTCATCTCCCTCCACAGACACTCAACTCTCGAGCTGGCTGACTGACACTCTTCGTCATGGGTCTCTCCGTCAACAACATCTTCGCCGTCAATGAGGACAGGCCGACTCCCAAGGCAGTCTACAACTGGCGCGTGTACACCTGCGCTGCCATCGCGTCCTTCGCATCATGCATGATCGGCTACGACTCCGCCTTCATCGGCACCACGATCGCGCTGCCGAGCTTCACAGAGGAATTCGACTTTGCCTCGTACGAACCCAATGACCTCGCTCTTCTCAAGTCCAACATCGTGTCCGTCTATCAAGCCGGTGCTTTCTTCGGCAGTCTATTCGCTTACATCACATCGTATTTCATCGGTCGACGATACTCCCTTATTGCGTTCAGTTTTGTTTTCATGCTGGGGGCGGGTATGATGCTTGGTGCTAATGCTGAGCGTGGCTTGGGTCTTATTATCGGCGGTCGTGTTCTTGCTGGTGTTGGTGTTGGCGCTTGTTCGAATATGGTTCCTATCTACTGCTCTGAGCTGTCTCCTCCTGCTATTCGGGGTCGTCTTGTTGGTATCTATGAGCTTGGCTGGCAGATTGGTGGTCTTGTCGGCTTCTGGATCAACTATGGACTTGCTGAGACCATGGCTCCTAGCCACAAGCAGTGGATCATTCCCTTTGCTGTCCAGCTCATCCCCGCGGGCATGCTGCTCTTTGGTTCATTCTGGATCAAGGAGTCACCTCGTTGGCTCTTCTCCAAGGGTCGTCGTGAGGAAGCTATGAAGAACCTGTGCTGGTTGAGACAGCTGCCTGCCAATGACCTCTATCTCGTTGAAGAGGTCAGTTACATCGACCAGGAACTCGAGCGTTACAACAAGGAAGTCGGACCTGGTTTCTGGAAGCCCTTCACTGCGCTCAAGAGCCGCAAGGTTCAATGGCGTTTCTTCCTCGGCGGCATGATGTTTCTCTGGCAGAACGGCTCCGGCATCAACGCTATCAACTATTACAGCCCTACTGTGTTCAAGAGCATCGGCATCCAGGGCACCAACACCTCCTTCTTGACCACCGGTATTTTCGGTGTTGTCAAAACCGCTATTACCATCATCTTCATCCTGTTCCTGATTGAGACTGTTGGGCGCAGAAAGCTGCTCATCATCGGTTCAGTTGGAGGTTCGCTCTGCATGTGGTTCATCGGAGCCTATATCAAGATTGCAGACCCCGCTTCCAAGGTTGCTGCCGCCGCTGCCGACGGAGCTGAGGCCCCTAAGATGTCAAGCGGTGGAATTGCTGCCGTGTTCTTCTTCTACCTCTGGACCGCCTTTTACTCCCCAACATGGAACCCCATCCCCTGGGTCCTCAACTCCGAGATCTTCAACGAGAACTCCAGGTACGTTATTTCAGCCATCCATCTGTCTTCACAAATTGCTAACATGCTGCAGATCACTCGGTCAAGCTTCCGCTGCTGCCAACAACTGGTTCTGGAACTTCATTGTCTCTCGCTTTACTCCCCAGATGTTCCTCAAGATGGGTTATGGCGTCTACTTCTTCTTCGCGTCGCTCATGGTCCTCTCTTCCATCTTCGTCTTCTTCTTCATCCCTGAGACCAAGGGTCTGCCTCTTGACACCATGGATCGCCTCTTTGAGATCAAGCCCGTGTGGAAGGCCCATGCTCAACTGTCTGAGGAGTTGGCACTGCACGAGGAGGAGTTCCGACGCAATGCCGAGGGTGCTGACCTTAGCGCTGAGAAGAGCCGAGCGATCGCTGAGGAGAATGAGCAGGTTTAAAGTGGTCAAAGTAACATGGCTTCCCATTGGTAGAGGTTATAGTTAGACTAAACAAAGAATTTATGACCTGAAGTACAAAGACCTTGTCTATTATCAACTCGATGTGCCATCCAATTCCGTTCCATAAGCTTCAATAGTTTCAGTTCGCGATTGCTGGGTTGATCAGTGTCGAACCTAAGGTAAAGGTCACTACATAGTTAAGCATACGTCGATCAAGACAAACTTACCTCCGTCGGGATAAACAATCTGGCCATTATAAAACAAGCCACCCTTTCCAGCAAGGAACAGAATCGTCGCAGCCATATCAGTGTCATGACCGGGTCGCCCAGCTGGGTTAGTCATCTTCTTGTCGATATTGCTCTTGTTACCCTCGTCAGACTCTCCAGTAGTCATCTCACTAGGAAATAAGCCTGGCGCGATAACATTGACTCGCACTTTGACGTCTTTGGTGAGGGTGGCTATCATGCGGCTGAGGTGAGTAAGAGCTGCCTTGGAGGTGGCGTAGGCTGGCTGTCCCATGCTGGAGCCTTTCATGGCTCCCGAGATTGAGGAGACATTGACGATTTGGGATGAATAACCTGGAGTGGTCTGGCGGCCTTTGGCGAGTAGCGGGAGGAATGCCATGGACATGTAGTAAGGTCCAGTCACATTTGTCTTTAGTGTGTCTGCCCATTGCTGTGGCTCAGTCTTGAGGAAGTGCTCTGAAAGGGCCTTGGCGTCGGACATATCTGGTTCACCCGCTGAGGCTAAGACAAGACCCGCATAAGCAAGAGCTCCGGTGCACTGAATGGTTTAACTTACAGAATTTGGTGTTGTCATCCTCTGCAATACCGGCATTGTTGACCAGCAGGTGAATGCCATTTGGCTCCTCCTGGCCTACCTCCTCTGCAAGGCGGATTGCCTCATTCCTCTCACTGACATCACCAGGGAGGACATGGATGCTTCCGGGACCTGTACCATAGGTCTTCCGGGTCTGCTCAAGAACTTCTTCACGGCGACCTGTGATGTAAACCTTGGCTCCGTTGGATTGCAGAGCTTGGGTGATCATCAGTCCGATACCGGTGGCGCCCCCAGTCACCACAGCTGTGATATGCGAAACATCGAATAAGGCAGCGGCCTTGAGAACTTCATTCTTTGCGTGGTCTTCGAGCAAGTTAGAATATGCTTGTGGTCTGTAAGGCTAAGGTCCATCGCTTCAACTTACGAGTAGCCATGGTTATGCGGAAAAGGTAATGCAATGCCTTGAATTAAAGTCGACAGTGTGCTTATTTA
>JABSTL010000599.1:0-42297 GCA_013759095.1 Fusarium sp. NRRL 29148
GTCTAGTTAACTATATGATTTATATCCAGGAATATACTTTGTGCTGATATTGAATTGTATGGCATTTGATTGCGCTATCCACATACATGCCTCCTGAAATTCGTCCATTAATTGTTCTACTCGGCTCCCATCTAATCTAACACCACAGAGAGCCAGAATACAAGCGATATGGTTTTTGCATTGATAGTTGCGACCCCAACAATTCAACCTTGACCATCAAGAAGTGAAAATTGCAAGTCTTTGTCTTGTTGTTGGCATCGTTCGTCACATTTCGTCTTCGACCTCCTTCACCATCTTTCTTGATGCAATCTTCTCTATTGCCATCATTTCTGAACGAATTCCTGTCTCTAGCCTAGATCCATTATTTGTAAATCTTTGTTTGGAACTTATATCACCTCCTAGCGATTCTCAGCACTGCTTGCTTGCCATCTGCTGCCCTTTACTACTATACATGCTTTTTCTCTTCTACCAATAACTTACGAATAGACACCTCGCAAGAAAAAGTCATACAAGAGGTGCTAGATGAAGGAATGCTTTTATGGAACATATCAGTGTCCCAGTTCTATCAGATATCGCCTGAGTATGGGAGAGTGGGAGCCACTTATCGGAGTACACGAAAAGCGAGCTGCGTAAAATGGGTTTTCCATTACTTCGTTTAACAAATTTGGATCCCTCCTTCAAGATACTCGAGGTATTAGCCCCTCAAGTGATAGTAGAATCCACTGTTGGAATGGTTGCACAGTTTTGCTTCCGCATCCTGCTCCTCTAACGCACACTCAAGGGCGGCAAAGCATATTTAGACAGCCACAAATTATTTGATCAACAAATCCGAGCCCTTGGCCTTTTCATCCTCCAAGAGGCACTTTCTCAGTCAAAGGCTTTCCCGCCGACAGGTACCTCTGTCTGTCAGGCTCTCACTACCCTCAAACAAGCCAAGGAAACCAGTTCACTGGCCTTCCTCTTCCTTTACCACCATATGTCCGCTACTCCTAGCCTTGGTACATTTGATGGTCCAATGAAGGACGATATGTCTGGCGTAGCTCTTGCTGTAGCCCGAGACTCGACAAGTCTCAACCGCGTCTTGGTTCATACATATGATCCCCACAAGCCTCGTATATATTGCCGACCGTCTGGTCGATAATCGCACTTTTGAGCGACGGCAGTTTTAACTGGAAGAAAAGACAGAGAAGAACCCCTGGTTAAGTTATCCCGGCTACCCTCGAAGATAGGCTCTATATAAGTTCGACTTCATCTTGTCTGTAAGAATTGGCCTGATTCCGTGAGAGTTCTAGATAGATTGTGGCTATCATGTCTTTAGGGTCTGCTGAAATGTTTAGAATGAGCTATTTCTGTTCTAGAGAAGGAGTCTTAGAAGTACTATCTCCAGCCATGGCTCGAACCCATATTGATGTGATGGAGGGTGGCACATCCTGTTACGGGACAATATTTCTCGGTTCTAAGATTGCACTTAGTCAAATCGGACTCTGAGTCTTAAAGAGTGCTTGCTTGCTTCACGGTCTCGAGATTTCTTTTATAGTTGGTTATGCAAGGAGTAGTAGTTAGTACACGATCTAAAAGGAGGGAGCTCTTGGATGTTGAGGTTTTTTGTGGAAGAGGCTTGGTTGGACAGGGTGGTGATCAATGGGAGTGGAGGTTAATAAAAGGAATAGGAGCGCAGGGAGAATAAAGTCCACATGATTGACATTTCGTGTATGGTTGTATTCATAACTGGTAGGGGTGATATGAAGCGGAGAAACATTTTATAACAGGAAGAAAGTCTTAGGCCTGAGCCCAAGCTCGTGATAACCCTTAGGATCTCTTTAGGATCTTGATAAAAGTTTAGTAAATTTAACCCTAACTATAGTGCTTTTAGTAATGCAACGAAATAGACGCCGAAGGTTTTGCTGATCGCCATGATCAGAACGAGAATATCGAGGATACGCTATCTTTCAATATCTTTACGCTTCCTCATAGAGATGAAGCGCAAACATAATTCATCAGGCTGGTTACTCTAACTGTCTATCTTAAACTTTGTCGTTCTAGCAAAGTATCATCAGAACTCACCTCCTATTAGAGAGGAACAATAAGACAATGGCATAACCTATGATTAAGGAGACATTAACAGAACCACCCCTATGAGGATATCGACCTAATTGAGGGGAATTCTGATAATTAAATTATTAGTGAGCCCCAGGATCTAGTTATCTCAGATGCCTTTGCCCAGAAGTGGGTGACCTGGCCAATTTCTATAACACAAGAACCACCAAAAGACATTACCCCATTTCTCAGACCAGGCCTTACACTCCCTATAGTTCAAGACAACCAGCAAGTATTCAGGTCAACTACCACAACCATGCTCCAGAGAGCAAAAGATTTCAGGGACGAGCAATGACGGTCGGGTTTATAAAGCTTTTTCAGCCTCGAGATCTCGGATATAGCCACATCACTTATTGATTCTGTGTACCTAGAAGTTATTTCCTTGCTTGGCAGAAAGGGCATCCGGGCATCTGATCTTCTAGACCTGCCAAGAGTCGATGATAACTTTTATTTATAGGGTGTATATTTTGACTGCTCCTGTTTGATCGGGTGTGCGTGTTGTATTGTCTGGTGGGGAATTAAAGGGGGTATTTAGGATGACTTTAGGATGGTTTTAGGATGCTTACTTTCGAATTTATGATAATTTATGATGATATTAACTTACTATGATCTTCCTTCAGTGACCACGAGAAGCCTGTTGACGATGAGATAGAACCAAACAGTCCTCCCAACAAGTTAGCAGGCCCTTATTTTGTATAACATCCCGTTGGCACTGCCTGTTTTCAGTGCAATTGCCTGCTTTGAAACTTGAGCAACAGTTCTCCGTAAGTCAGTCTCAATAGGGAACAGTGGTGGAGTCTTCTGCTCATTGCAGTTTTGTCTGGATATCCACGAGCTTTATACATAGATCAGCCAATAATTAGAGATGCCTAACTTGTACTATAGACAGAAGCCCTGTTATAATAAGCTACCTAGAGAACTTGCATTACTAACAGATCTCCTCGTAAATAGCCTCAGGCGACTGAGGAGTTTGCTCTTATTGTCGCTGTTCCTGAATAAATATAATAGTCCAAGGCTAGAGAGAGATCAGGCCAAAAGCCTTATCTGTTGCAGAAGAGGTAGAAAGCAAAAATCCTCTAATGATAGGTATCATCGCATGGCTATGTTCTAAAAAGGGAACAGAAATGTATTGAAATTAAGAAATGCACAGGACCAGATGACATTGGATGAACTTTGGTAATTCGGAAGAAGGAACGGCATTACAGAAAAATAAAGTATATTACAAGCATTCAGATTATGCTTGTCCCCTTTCTGCAGAGTTGAACATGCGTCTTGCTCAAGAGATTTCTAGCCTTGGCATACTTATACAGACATTCTCTAGCTTATTCTTTTATTACTGTTGGCCAACACTAAAGCACATGTTGGTGCTGCACTGGTGGCTGCAGGAGAACTATGAATAGTTACCCCTGAGTCTGGACAGTCCGAACACTAATCTCGACATGGATTTATACCAACTGTTAGAAATGTGGCCTCAGAGAATGGGTTCCTTATAAATCGAGAAATGGCATCATCTGAATCCTATTTCTTGTTGAAGCCTGGGTAATTAAAACCAATCTTGCTCCTTGCCAACCAAATGCCATTCAAGACAGAGAAATGTTCACAGCTGTTATTACCATACTTTGAACCCAGGACGAATCCAAAATTTCATATTTGCACTTCAAATTCTAAAGAACCAGGATAATTATCGACATTTAAGGATTCCTGATAGGTCTGCTCACATCAAGGGGACCTCAAATTCCCCTACTATCAAACTGGCTTGATAGTCAAAGCCGACACTTATAGAAGGGCACGGTCTTAATCTGTGAAGCGGCTGGAGATGGTAGTCTGTTCTCTTTCCCTAAAACGATAAGCATTCGGCTTGGTGTGTTTAAAGGGTGGTGCTACTCTTTCATTGACATATTTGCTTGAGATACACACCATCCACAACCACAAAGTACATTGAAGTTTTGAATGAACTGGGAATAATGTCCTTGGTTCCTTGTCCTCTAGCAAGGAAAGTAAATACTACAACCTTTAACATAGGAGATGGAGCTGTCTAAATTGTATATGCTTCCATGGGCGCTACCCTCCTCAACGACAACCATTCCACTGCATTTTCCTTGAACAGATCCACTGAAAGTACTGCCTTGACGCAATTCGGCTGAATCTGAATCTCTGATCGACTCCTCTGCTTTGAATCCTTACTTTCTGTACCAGTGTCGGGTAATACGAGTATTCCTCATTTTCCGTTGGAGCTGGAAGATTCCGTACATCAACGCTTCGCTCGTAGGAGGACAGCCGGGTACGTAGACGTCAACAGGGACTACCCTATCGCAACGTTTTAGGAGTTAGACGGACTGTATGAACAAGGGGGGGAGTTGGGGGACATATCTCGGACGACAGAGTAGCTGTAGTGGTAGTATCCACCACCATTAGCACATGAACCCATGGAAATAACCCAGCGGGGATCAGGCATCTGATCGTAAACCTGTCGAAGAGCAGGAGCCATCTTGTTTGTGAGAGTTCCAGCAACAATCATGACATCGGACTGTCGTGGTGAGGCGCGGAAAATAATACCGAGGCGATCCTGATCGTATCGGGGGGTGGAGAGATGCATCATTTCGACGGCACAGCAGGCCAGACCGAAGGTCATGGGCCAAAGGGAGGACTGACGGGCCCAGTTGGTGACGGCATCAAGTGTGGTTCTGTTGAATGGAACAGGTTAGTGATGGTCCAGTATTTAGGTGACGAATGCAATTTTCTCGACGCAAGCAAAGGTTGCAGGAATAACATACAGCGCATACTGCAAGGCACCCTTGGGAGCAACCTCGCTGGGCAGCGGAACCTCTCTGCGAACCTTTCCTACACCAGTTGCGGAGTGAGTCTGGAGGGCGCTCGCATCGCGGCGAGAGTTGGTCGTGAAGGCGGCAGCGGTAGTTCGGAAAGGAATAATGGCAGTTGCAGGCTTGACTATTGTGGCAAGTGAAGTCAGTAACATGTATTGGCGTCGCGGTGATCGAATTCGTTGTTCGAGCTATAAAGCCCGCCTGGCCGGAAGAGTTCAAGGCACGCACCTCGGAGGGCCATTGAAGCCGCGGACCGCGTGGAAGAGAGCATTTCGGGCGAGAGAACGATTCTGCAGAGGAGCAAACCTCGATCGCACGATATCAGAGGGCCTGAAGAGGGGAGATTGGCGCGGGCGTGGTTGACGGCGTTGGCGGAGCGAAGCTTTCTTGGTTGATGTTGAATGATTCGCCTCTTTGCTTGCCGACCTGGAATAAGACAATTCTGATTGGCTGAGATGAACTACTGGAAGCCGTGGATTAGCCGACGTGGTGGGGCACCTCTTCTGGCGATAACCTTGGGCGACCTTAGTTATGAGAAAGACAGATATCGAAAGTAATTTGACTTTTGGAAGTTATTCCTGCGATGGGGGAGAAGAAATTTCGAAAATTTCAGAGCTGTTTTTGGTTGAAGTTTTCAATGAGAATCGTTTTGCCTCCCAGTCTGTCATTGGGTTCAGAACGTTTCATGCTCCCAAATCCATGACGTTCACATTACCTCTAGACCACTGGACGGGAAGCAGGCGAATTCTCTCCAATCGACATGAACTGAACTGAAATTTCGTGTTTTTGTTCTTACAGCCAGTGGCGAATACTTGGTGTTCGTTGATTTGTGTCTTGATTCCTTGAGCAAGGAGATGGGAGTGTTGCTGTCTTATTAGCACTAGATTTTGGCTTGACTACTACCTACTCAGACGTATCAACATGTCAGGGTTTCAAAAATGCAAGAAGCTGTACGGACATTTTCATTGTTCTCGCCTTTGTGTTGGCCCAAGTATGAAATTTGGAGGCTTTTAATGCGGCTATTGTCATCCTCGATGTGTGCATTGATTGTGCCAAAATATATATTTCAGAAATGTTTTAATACCCTGCTAGCTAAAAGCTGCCAACCTTGATAATAACTGAGCTGCTGGGGTGGTGATTATGTCTGGCTGTCCTAGTATACGGAGAATTTCGATGTGAATATCAAGCTGGAAGTAATGGGAAAATCGATGAATTTAAAGGAGATTCGGTAGGAAAGTATGAAATATTTATTCCGGGTCTGATCAAGGGGTTGAAAAAGATAAGACTATAAGGCAATATTATTAGTTTCCAAGCCAATATTGTTTGCGTGTTGCTTCTTGGTTTTGTTCTAACTGGAGCTGCTGAGCTTTTGACTTCTCGTCTCGGGCCAAGCATCTATTAGTTACGATTTTTGATCGACTATCAGTCAATCAAGCAAGGAGGGAATAATAATCGTTTCGCTCGTAATCTAAATATACGATAAAAATAAACTATGTAATAAAGCTGCTCAGAAGATCTTCCCCAGAATTTTCCCCTTACCACGCGAGAAAGGGGTCGTCCGTTGGCTACTGTACAAAGTTTGTGAAAACCAGTTCGTGGTTGGCTCCAGCGGTTAAACTAAACAAATGAGTTGACCTGGATCAGTGACAGGGGTTGTCATTTCGGAGCCGGGGATAACTGCATCTTCAATCACAGGTCGGTTATGCACAAAACGTATTGTAGGGTCACAGTGATTTCATTTCAGATCTATACAATTAAAGGAAGAGCCAATTGAGTCTTTCAGTTTCCGGAATCAAGTGGGTTCGTTTGTGTTGATTTATTTTATCATCCATATTTGCAGTCTCAGTTGCTGCCCGCATCGACCCGCTGCTCAAGGATATACTAACACACAGGGATATGAAAGAGACTGTGCGTCTGCACATATGTATCATGTCTGACCGTAATGACCGTTGCTAGACCCGTAAAGTGATTTATTATGTGACAGCTGGTTGATGATTCACCCTTGGACTGAATGTTGGCTAAGTGACAAGCATCACCAAAGGTGGTTTTCATGGCTACCAGAATGCTTAACATTGAACCCTGAACGAATACTCCGTACGGACGGGAGTACAGGCATCGCACGTAGTGTTGTGCGAACGAGAGACATTTTATGGTTACGTTTACACGTTCCTCGTCATCCGCTATTATGTCACTTTACGTATGCAAATGGATAAAAGTCAGCCACCACGCGCCAAAGCAAAAACTAGACGCGACTAATTTGATATGCATAGTCTAAAGGCGTATCCGAGGTAGTCAGTAATGGAGATGTTAATGTTAGTTAGCATCTTATCATCACAATGACAAGATCGATTCTAAGAAATTCAACAATACATCAGCGAAAGATTCACAAGGGACATGGACTCGATTCATACCTTTCTTACTAAGGACATAAATAGCATTCCAGACTAAAGTCAATGGATAGAACCCCGGCGTGCGATCACTAACATGGACCGCCAAGCAACCCCGCTAATGGCTAGATGCGGGCAGGACAGTAGTTTCCGTTCTGAGACTCTGGTTCCCCCTATCTGGCTGCAGACTGTCACTTCATCACCTCCTACGGAAGGTGGGCGTATCTCAAGGATGGGTAGTACTACGTGGAAAGTGTTGTGAGAGACCAAGACTTGACAAATGCGAATATCAAGGGATAACAAGTCCAAGGTTTAGGTTAGACTTTGGGTGTCGCTGAATCACATGAAACAACCTAATTATGCTTCTTGGTCACGTCTTCAAGACCCTCTACACTCACTCGGAAGCTGTATAAACTGTTCGGTACATGGTGCTCCCCTGAAGCGAAGTTCTAACTTAGTTACCTAGCTCAGAAAATGTAACATGACATCTCCATAGAAGCGGACTTCATATGGTGACTAACATGTAGAGGATCTGGCTAGGTTTGGATATCCTAATGAGACACAACTTCGACCCCTCGCCTTAGAAGGACAAGAACTGGAGAGAAAGCCTGGCTATGTTGCTGAGTCTCTTTCTGTCTCCTCGAACCTGGTCTCTTAAATTGACAGCCTCTACAACAACGAAGCTCGCATACCACCACCCTGGCTTTATAGCACCTTGCTCAAGTTGTAGGTAGGTAGCATACTGGTGGCTCCGCAAATCTCCAAGTAACTTCTCCACGCTCTAACGCCCCCCTCCACTAAGGACCAGTTCTTGGATTTGACTTGCGACTTCCCGGCGATTTCCAGTTTCCACCTCGACAGGGCAGGTACTTGTCTGGGAATCGTTCCCGTTCCACCTGACCTTTCTCAACACCACAACCTCGACTCACCAATTCTCACGTCACTTGTCTGATCTTACCCTTCTCTACCTTTCCTTTCCTCTTGATTTCTTCTCTTAATCTACTCCTGCTCTCATATCTCTTTCTGCGACAAAAGCCACCGCGATCCCTCGAATTCTTTACCAAGAGCAACCTCGAACATATCTTTCTCCGTCGCAAATCCGAATAATATCCTGTTTAAAAATGCACTCTGGCTACGCTCTCTGAGCTTGCATTCGTCCGTCGATGCTTCGTTTTCCCGCTCCTCCGTGGCGCGCATAGACTCTCCGACTCCTCCGGCTCCTGCATTATCTTGCATCATATCCGTGGCCATGATGTGGCCTCGGTTCAAACAATGGCTATCGAACTGGCCCTCTCGATTAGTCTTCCGCTACCTCAGCACCCTATTTCTTATATGCTTCGCTATCACCAATTATATATTATGGACCAGCAGCCAGGGCTGGGATGTGACAGAACCCAAGGGCCCAGTCACTATGGGCCCGAAACATCCAATTAAGAAGCTCATGGCAGATGCCCGCGCTCGCCATGAGGGCCTCCTTTCAAAACGAAGCCATAATCTTTATGATGCTGCTGAGCGTTATCGCGCCCGCCGAGGACGTCACCCACCGCCAGGCTTCGATAAGTGGATGGAGGCTGCACTCGCTTCCAACAGCATTGTGGTTGAGGATTATTTCGATCGTATATACAAGGATTTGGCTCCATATTGGGCGCTTGACGCTCACACCTTAGCCAGGCGCGCATCCGCCTGGCATTGGGTCGTGAAAGTTCGCAATGGCGTGGCCACCGGTGTTGGCGATGCAACTGATCGTGTGCCATGGCTTGAACTATGGACCAAACTCGTCGAAGAGTTTGCAAAGGATTTGCCCGACGTCGACATGCCAATCAACTACATGGATGAACCTCGACTTCTTGTTCCTTTCGACGAATTATCCAAATTTGTCGAACAAGAACGCGACAATCGGCGCATTGCTCCTATGAAAGAGGTCGTGACAAGATTCAAGACTTTGTCCAAGCTCGACGACGAAAAACCCCAGCCTTACGATCCCTACTGGTACAATAGCTCAGCTAACTATTGGGAACTCGCGCGTGTGACGTGTGACCCCAACACTCCGTCACGCAATGTTCAACAAGTCTCAGACTTTAAGGCTCCTGTTGAATATCCCTCAAATTGGAATCCCGAGTACGCTTATAAAGGTTATATAAAAAACTGGACTGCTGCCCAGGACCCGTGTTTACAACCGCATCTGCGCCAAATGCACGGGAGCTTTGTTGCGCCTCTCAGTTTGTCTACTTCTACCGAATTGATCCCATTGTTTGGCGGATCTAAGCTTCCTATGAACAACGAGATCCTCATCCCTGGCGCCATGTACCTTACTGCCAACGAATTCTATTCTGGAGGGGAGAAGATGGGTCCAGCATGGCATGCCAAGAAAACGGGTGTTGTTTGGAGAGGTGATGCTTCTGGTGGTGAGCCGAGAGCTGATGTCTGGCATCGCTTCCATCGTCACCGTCTTATCCAGATGCTGAATGGCACATATGTTGATAGTGTTGAGCATCAAGGCGTCAAGCCCAAGACATTTCAACTGCCAACTCCCGACCATTACAACAGCACCCATCGCGCCTCCAAAACCATTGGTCAATGGTTGATGCAGATCTCTGACTGCGGATTCAAACGTCTTCTATGTGAAAAAGTTGGCTGTGATCCTGTCACTCCTTATTATCGTGAATTGAAGCACATGGACATGAAGGAGCAGTACCGCTATAAATTTTTGCCTGATACCGACGGCAATTCATTCAGCGCCCGTTTTCGTGGCTTCCTACGTTCCTCGAGCATGCCTCTCAAGGCTACTATCTATGCTGAATGGCATGACGACCGTCTTACTCCATGGGTTCACTTTGTACCCTTCGATAACACTTTTCAAGACCTTTACCCCATCCTCGAATTCTTTACAGATGAAGAAGCCGGCGGGGATACCGCCGCGCGATTTATTGCTGAGAGGGGAAGAGACTGGGCCAGTCAAGTCTTGCGTCGCGAAGACATGCGCCTTTACACTTGGCGTCTGTTGCTTGAGTGGGCTCGAGTCTGCGATGAAGATCGCGAGAAGCTTGGATTCATAAGAGACTTGATAGAGCCCAGAAAAGATTCAATACGGTAAACTGAGTCGAGTTTCGACAGCACATGTTTACAGTACACTGATCCACCACCAAACTGGACGGTTTAGGTGCTCACGTATATATTGATATTCACGGCCTGGCGTTCCGGAGTTGGATTGTTTCTTTATGAGCGGCTGGATATCTGAGATAATTTGGATGGCATACAGGGCGTTCAAGACGCTTGACTGTCTAAAAAACGTTCTATGCTCGGGAGGCAAAATCATGTAACTGAGGCATACCCTAAAACAAATGACGTTGGATGAATGAAAGATAAGGACGAGATGGAATAGAAGGGGTCCTCTTAATTCTTAATTCTCGACTGTAGGAAGTTGGGCTAATCCACCCTAGATAATAAATATGATACCAAACCCTATCACAAAGATTCACACTCCGTACTTTGCCGAGATTGTGCAGTCAGGAACCAGATACAAGAGGAAGATGCCGATCATGGCTTCCCATCCTCATTACGATGCCAATATATTGTAGCAATACCTCATTGCTACGACTCCATGCCACGCTCTTTATGAACCAACTCCAAAAGTCGCTCCCATATGATCATTCAACTCTGTGCAAGACAACGGGATTCTTCACAGCTGTAGGTTGGTAACAGGTTCGCGGGCCGGTTGGCCTTTTAGGTGCGCGGCAGAGCCCTTGAAAAGGGACTGCCAAATGAAAGCTTCACTCAGGAGTAGCTCAATGTCCTTCTCCGTCCAATCCTTGGTGGGAAGGCTTTGGAGGAACATCATGATCTCCTGAAAGTCCATGCTCAGGAGCTTATCTGACCATTTCACGAGGAAGGCCGCACACACATATAGATGGAACTCGGAAAATCCTTGCTCCTCAGCCTGACAAGTAGTTAGTTTTTGGAGAGTTTTAACAGCAGATGATTGTTGACAAACCAGATAAGTGTCCCACATGCGAACTGTGTTTTTGACGCTGATCTCACGCATCAAGAGGCAGTTCATCCAACGGAAACTAAACTGTATGAATTCGATGCCTTCTTTTTCCAAATGTTTGGACAGGTTGCCGTCTATACGTGCTGTTAAATCACGGAGAGCAGCTACCTGGCGTTGAATCCCTGGTTGCGCCACGATGTAGTGGTCCTGGATACCATCGAGAAGCTTTGTCAGACACCAAAAGGAATCGGCCTCGACAGCGTCTAACACGGACTTCGGGAGTTGTCCTGGGTCCATTCCAGACTCGATATCAGGATCACCAATATAAATCCCTAAAAAGACTTGCCAAAAAGGCGTCACAAGGTCGTTGATGCCCTGCACATAGCCACTGGCGGGATGTCGTACAGCCCACACATACAGAATGCGCTCAAGTGATCGCTGCGTAGCTTCGTAGCTGTACAGCTCAATATGCGGGTTTGTCCGGGGTACATCGATGCTGATTTGGTGCCAGATGGCCTCGTCAAGGCCCCTTGTTCGGCCGGCTGGGGATGTGTTGGCTGCAGTGGTCGCGGCGTTTCCTCCTCTCTCGAATGCCTGTCGTACACCATCCAAGTATTCCTTCCGTTTTCTCTCCAAGGTGGCGACCCGGCGCTCACTGTTCGCAGGAAGATAGCTGAGGAGGAGTTGCCAGGTAATGGCGCGCACCTCTTGTGGTACGCCAGACCAGGCGAGTGACCTCAAGTCAGGCAGTGAAATAGTGGAAGCTTGTAAGAGCTTCTTAAACTTATTAATACGTGTTATTCGGGAATTTATGGCATCGGCTTCCTTGGGAGTGGCATTGGCAGGAACCGTGGGATAGTTGATGAGATGCAGAGCGTTAGCGGGGTCTGATAGTCATCGTCAGTACTTCTGCGACAGCGCTTTGAAGTGTGATCAGCAAACCTTTCAAGATTTCTTTATACTGAGGCCGAAGAATCTTCCCCTCGCTCTTTTTGGGCATGGGATATGTGGGCGCGGGTCGCTCTATTGCAATGTCGGCACTGTTCGAGTATCGTCTCGCCGAGAGCGCATTGGGAGGCCCCTCTGTGGTCGGTGATAATGTACTTGATTCGGCCTTGTTCTGTGTGGCAATGCGCCGTGTTCTCCTCTTCATGCTCGACAAACTTGGCAAACCAAAGTCATCCCCATCATCATCCTCATAGCCCATCATGTCGTCCTCGTCTGCTTTCCAGTCATCATTTGTATTGGAGAGAAAGTTGATATAGCTCTTGTATGGAGGTGAACCATTCTTTCCAGGCGTGGTCCTCGGTGGTGGAGAAGCCTCTTGAATCCGGATCTTAGCTGAAGAAGAAGAAGGAGGTGTTCGTGGTCGGGATGAGTTGGAGAGGTTTCTGGCAATTGACATCAGGAACATGAAATAAGCATTGAGCAAGGCCAAGCCAACGAACAAGGGGTCAAACTTGAGCATATCCGCATGCGAATATGAGGCGCCAACAACAAGGCCTGAGCCATGGCCTGTGGGCGACGTGATGTTTCTCTTTGGAGTAGAGCTGTCTCGTGGTGGCGGTCTCCAAAATGGCGATACGGACCTAGTTGTGTAAGCTTCAGCGCACAAGCTTGGAGGGTATGGAACTCGATGTCAGCGAATACATACTCTGATCGGTCTGCCTCGAAGTAATCGAGCTTATATCAGCAAATATTCGACATCTCACAACTCCTCGCTGAACGTACCGACTTGGACCATCTCCTGGGGCGGTGGGGCTGTTAGCAGAGGCGGGCGCCATTACGTCGAGTCTCGTGAGTACAGAGCAGAGAGCTTCAACGCTGATAGTCATGACTTACAGATTGCGCGGGCTTCTTGCCGCTCCCGGATGACGACCACATGGTTCGCTGAAGAGGAAAAGAGGCCGTGGACAAGAGCCTTGGAAGGTATTTCACATGCTGCGGTGTAACGCGACGCAATGATGTTGTGAAAGTGCAAGAAAGTCAGTAGGTTGGGTTGGTCGACCTATTCTACTATGGATCGATCAAACATAATGGAAACGGGCTTAATTAGACTAGGCTGCCCTGGCTCAACCACGAGATCACCCCGCAAACAGCACTACTATGGCTTGGAAATAGCGGGTTCGGACGGGTTCATAGCGGGGGTATCTACTAATTGAGGACTATGCCTTAACCCTATGGCCTAAGCTCAGCTACCAGGCCACGGGGCTGATTCCTCGCCCAACAGGCGGTACGAGCCTTGGTACGGAGTACGAATAACTGTAGGTCACCATCGATCGCATGTGGTTCGAGCCAGATTAACAGAACCTTCCTTTCCATGTAATGTAATGCCCAAAGACCAAGGCAGCCTTCTTCACAATGGAGCTTGGAGAGTATGTACAGGGGAAACTAGGGGTTGTGACAGAGAAGCATGAAACTGCAAGGGCAAAATACTCTCAATTGCTAGGTAATACTTCGAATTTGAATATCATCTACAAGTTCTTTCATGATCTTCCAGATCTCATTGATGTTGGCATTTCGGTTTTGAAAGGAACCCCCAAGACTCAGGTTCTTGTTGGTTTGTAACTGGTGGTGCTGATTTCTGATTGGGTCATCTTTGGCTTAGTCAGTAAAGTCCGTTAGGCTTTAGCTCCACGGCTCGATAACCTAGTTAGCACCTTTCTTTACCTTCATGGTCCAGTCGCCTCCTCTTCCTTTTCTTTGACTCTTGATTCGACTTTTTTGTCAATATCAATTGCGCATCTCTTCTCACTTGCCCTTGTTCACCCATTACAGATTTTTAGTGTCGAGTGCGCGAAACCCGTCGTTCGCTTCTTTCGCGCTCCCTCAGCTTTCGAACTTGGTTATCACGAACGCGCGCCAAACCTCAACCGCCGCCATGACTGAGCCCGAGAACTTCGAGGATGATCTCTTCGCCGACCTGTAAGTATCCATCGCAACATGAGCGCGAGCATCAACACTATGTGCGTCTACCTAGGATACTGACTCGTGGACAGCTACGATGACAACGATGCCGCAAAGCCAGCGTCTGCTCCCGCTACAGCAGCCCCCCCTGCCCCAGACGTTCAGCCTCCTACTAACATTCTCAACAACGACAACGATGACCATAACGGGATGCAACAACATCAAGAAACTGGAGGTGATGAACACATGACTCAAGATCAAGATGACGACGACGACGATGTCGACTTCAATCTCGGTGGTGGAGGAGGAGGAGGATACGGCGCATCCGGTCACACAGGCCAGGCTGATATGCATGACGATGCTCCAACACCTCCATACGGAACTGTACACAAGGCGAGTGCCAAAGAAGATGGGTAAGTCTATATTGTTTCTGCATTGTGATTGCATTTCCTGAATTCGCTCTTGCGAGAATATCACGGTTCGCCTTGCGTGTTTACAATCCTGAATCCTCATGGCAACTGCCACGTTGCCACGTAGTAGTGGCCATCGATGTAGCATTTGCATACATTTCGGAGCTTGGCTTGGCTAGAGAGGGTCGTGGTCAAAGTAAGAAAAAGAGGTTTTGCTATCGGAGACATCAAACGGCAAAGATTCAGATTGGAAGAGTTGCCATTGCTCATTCAAGAGGATGTGTGGATCAAGAGATATTACCAGTTGAGGCGAGTCCGCTGCTATTATCTATGGGCTATGAGAGGAAGAGGAGGATGTCACAATCGGTACTGGGATACGCCCTGTGGACGGACATCCCAGGATGAATCATTCGGCACTAGTCCAGACGAAAGACACTACTACTTGAGTCGTCCATAGCCCTCAGTCGCAGAGATCTTATTGAACCGACGGGAGTGGTAAACACTCTCGAGTGCTATAGCGAGATTCGCAGCGAATAGCGCTCGAGGCCAGTACCTAGCATGAGACAGAGACAGAGAGAACAGTCAAGACGATAGCACAAGACGCAATTTTATTCGACCTAGCTGATCTGGCATCTCTCATTGCAATGTCTGCGCCATACTTTCGACTGTCATGGCCGTTTGGTCAACGTTTGTCAACCATGGTCCTTGTTATGTTGGCCTTGATGCATGCACACGCAGGGATCTTACAGAAATTGCCGCCATCATCAAGCAAACCGAAGAAGCTGGAACCTTCAGATCAATCGACCTCGCGCTGGGCGTTGCCCTTCGCTGCATGCACCCATATTGCCCTGTACGACCCTTTTTTTTGCAAGGATACAGACTGCTTCATCACATTGCAATCACCAAACCGCAGCCATCTGTTTTTATGCTGTATCAGGCATTCAAGTCTCAACTGTCGATTCTTTTCTCTAAGCCAGGGCCAAGGTGTCAGCAAAACCATTGATCATTCGCAAACTCGCAGCCTCCAAGCAAACCACTTCGCCATCAACCTGGGTCCTATTGTTCTATCAAAGCCTAGGAGACCCGTGTTTAACAGCCTTGATATTCAAAATGCATAAACAACTCTGAAATGAAAGTATACTGACATGTTTGTGTAGTAAAATGTTCATAGGCGGTCTGAACTGGGAAACCACCGATCGTAAGTGACAAACACATGCAGCTCTCCAAACTTGTGCTAACGATTGCTGGTAGAATCATTGCGGGATTACTTCTCACAGTTTGGTGAAGTCGTTGAATGCACTGTCATGAGAGACAGCAGTACCGGCCGGTCGCGAGGCTTTGGTTTTTTGACTTTCAAGGACGCCAAGACAGTCAACATCGTCATGGTCAAGGAGCATTTCCTTGATGGCAAGATCGTAAGTGATGTATCTTAACATGGCCAAACTCACCACTCTAATTGCGTTGCAGATCGACCCCAAACGTGCCATTCCCCGAGACGAACAAGAGAAGACGAGTAAGATCTTCGTCGGAGGTGTCAGCCAAGAAACTACCGATCAAGAATTCAAGGAATACTTTGCACAGTTCGGCCGCGTCGTAGACGCAACTCTGATGATGGACAAAGATACCGGTCGTCCACGAGGATTCGGGTTTGTGACGTTTGAAAATGAAGCTGGCGTCGATGCTTGTATCAACGTACCACTAGAGATTCATGGAAAACCCATCGAGGTCAAGAAAGCCCAGCCTAGAGGTAACCTTCGGGAAGAGGAAGAGGCATCACGACGCGGCAAGTTTAGGAAAGACGGCGACCAGTCAAGCCAGGGCTCCATGGGCCAACAGATGGGCAACAACGGCATGACACCCCAAGTCATGGCCCAATATTTTCAACGCATGCAACAGTATTTCGCTATGATGCAGTCACAAATGGCCATGAGCCGAGGAATGCCCATGAATCCAGCCATGTGGCAGAACATGATGCAGATGCAACAGATGCAACAACAGATGATGGGTCGAGGAGGCGGTGGTGCCAATGCTCAGAACATAATGCAGAACATGAACCCACAGATGATGCAGCAGATGCAACAAATGCAGCAACAGATGATGCAACAGCAGGGCCAGCAAGGTAGTCAAGATGCTGCTTCCGGTAGTGCTAGTCCCACTGCCTCTGCCAGCGGCGGTGGTGGTCGAGGATACGACAATAACAACTATAATCAATACCAACAAGCTCAGGGAGGTCGTCGTGGGGGCCGTGGAGGCTACGGCGGTCATGGAGGAGGACATGGAGGTTATGGTATGGGTGGAGGAGGGGGCGCCCCTACTTCATGGGAGGGCATGTACGACGACGTTCCTCAGCCAAACTCCCAAGGCTCAGGTGGCTTTAACCGTGCTGGCAGTGCCAGTGCGAACTCTGACCCGCAACATGCACCACCCGCCAATGCGCCTACAGGACCCAAAAACGCCGGTAAACCTGGAGCTAATTACCGTGGTGGAGGACGGGGTGGAAACCGCGGCTTTCACCCTTACTCACGATAAAGACTCCTCATCAGATTTTGCTGGTGGCAAGGAGGGTTTGGAAGACTGTGGAACACCGTCAGAATCCCGGCGAAGTGATGGGAAGGAGATGATGGTGTCAGCCATGTATAATAATGCGGAACGGTTGTTCATTCCGCATACATTTTGTTTTTCTTCTATTTGCCAAAATTTTTGGTTTCATTTGGCGGCTTTTCAATGCTTTTGTTCATCAAGATGCAGCCAGGTTCGGCTTATACAAGGGGCCCAAATAGGGGGGATGGTCGGTCTTGCGAGAGCATTGCAATAATTAGAAATCAAATAAGCCCAAAATTGGTCTATTGAGTCATTATTCGTGTATTCGTTTTCGTGGTGTTTACTATATAGATGGGCTCTGCCCGACATGCAAAGGCATTCGAGATTGATCATAACACAGCCAAGGCAAAATACGTTCAGAAAACAAGAGGCAGATAGTGAAAGTGATATATGTGATAAGTAGTTGAAATGAAGCGCTATAACCTTGTCCTTCTTCTTAAACTTCCGGCCCTTCCGCGCTGGCTTCGGTGCTACTACCAACGTCACACGTAATACATAGCAAAGTACAGTTTCTTTCTTTTTTTTTCTCTTCGTCTGTCAAGCATCATCACATCCAAGGACTCGTCTATCCCGGTGTATGCCCGGTAATTCCACAATGCCTGCCAATGCTTCCTTACGAAACAGATCACAAGGTGCGTCTGTGGTAACAGCAACACTCGAGTTCTGTTAGTTCATCTATTTACTGGGCTGACAGGGGGAGAAGCAGTTGTTGCATCGCATGTTGAAGGCAAATTAATCCCACCAGCGCCAAACGACTCAGGTCTGTCCACTCTTGGGACTGAAGCAAATACCCAAAAATTCGTGTATGTTAGCGAGGGGGTTCCCTATGGGGGCAGACAAAAGAAGTCGCTGTCTCGCGGAAACTACAAAGCAGTACGACTGAGTGCAGTTTGGCCCTTTCCAGTTCAATGTCCCTGCTGAAAGTAATATCGTTATCATCTACTCTTGGCCAAAGCCCATAGTTTCCTCAACCGCGATGGTAAGCTTTTGTTGAAGCATTTCTAGACTTTTGTAGGGAGGCAAGTCAAGTCGATTGAAGCTGTTGATGTGTCAGTGATTTATTCTCGGAGGCAATTGTCATAATCAACTTACCATGTATGTGCCTTTGGCAGATTTGTGATTTCTCCCGCCTTCTCAATTGTAAACCGTCGTGGGCCGTCGCTACCTTGGAGATCCTTGAAGCCATTGACTGGGATTCGAGAAGTACCTGTAGTAAATTGTAGTAGACGGGACTTCTGTTCCCCATCCCACGAGCGTACTGTTGCCCAGAAGTTCTGCACGACCTCGTCGGATTCGGTATATCCTCGATAATCGGTGTGCTTCTTCCAGTCGTCAACATCAATTTCGGCAATACCTCCAATCAAAAGCTCCAGCTCACGCTCATCAAAGACATTAATAAGATCCTGAGGGATAAGCTCTTGGAACCCTTCCTTGAAAGCCTGGAACTGCTCGGCGATACGTTTCTCAATGCGCCACTTGACCATGAGATCAACGTATTCCTTCTTGTTTTCATTGGTGACATCAATATTGCGGCCATCAGGGATGAGATCCTCAGTAGTCATCACTCCGAATCTCTCGTCTTCGGTCGAGAAAGTCTGCTCAAGAATCCCGCCCGATATATCGTTATCCAGCATCCACTGCAATGATCGGTGGAAATCGGCATCCACGCCCTCCATATCGGCCAAGGCCACCGCCTTGCCAAGCATCATCTTGTACAAAGCGCCAATAAAGAACGCGTCCAAAAATCGCCTGTGGAAGATAGCCAAGCCGACAACACGGCCGATGAACTTGAAATAGTTGAGATGTTCCGGGTTGATGCCGGAATGTGGGTTAATCTGAAGGGTGTAATTATCGTGGGCGGAGTATTCGAATAGGCAATAGAAGGGGTTGAACATTTCGTGGGAGAGAAGGAAGAAGAATTCTCGAGAGAGACCACCGTAATCCAAACCATCTTCGCCATCGAACTTGATCATAAGTCGTTTCTTCAAATCCGTTGCAGACTGCCGTGTGATTTCGGCAAAAGAGTCCTCGAAGATGTGAGATCGTCGCACCTTGATGTGGCATTGTCCACTGAGAATTCGCATGGCTGGCTGTGAGCGGAAGTAGATGAGCTTCCGTCTGAAGTCTCGCTTGTACTGAGGAACATTTTGGTCAAGAGACGACGGTAGTCGAGGATCGTCCCAAGTGGTAGTCTTGGTGTTATGATCAACAAAGTACACTCGAGCAGTGTTTGTCAGGCGCATCTCCCAGCCACTAGGCAGAGGACCAAGTTGCGATACGGGTTGCTGCTGGATCTGGCCGTTGGCATTATTCTGACCGCCATACATGCGGATGTATTGTTGGCGACGTGGATCTACCCAGGTCGTTGTTCTTGTATTGTGATCAACAAAGTATGGTCGACCCTCTGGGGTCCACCGTTGCTCCCAGCCAGGCGGGAGTTCTCCCGTTCCAGGGCTTGTCGCTCCAGTATGCATCACTGCGCCACCATTAGTAGCTGGTGATGCTGATGGCTGGGGCTGCTGGGCGTGCAGCGTCGGTGAATTGGAACCGGTTCGTTCTTCGGGCAAAGTGCGGTTCTGATGTCTCTGTCGCTCAACCTGGGTAGCTGCTTCTCGATCGTTTCGTTGCTCTTGGGCGCCAGAAGCAGTGGGTCGATTCCAGCTCGTTGTGCGAGTGTTGTGATCAACGTAGTAAGTACGGCCGAGATTGTCTTCTCGGCGCTCCCAACCAGCTGGTAGTCGACCCTGGGCATCCTCGAATGGGCTGAGTTGGTTGCTTTGTCGAGTTTGTCCGGAAGCGTTTGGTCCTGGAGCGCTAGCGCCACCAACAGAGTTGATGCTGGATGGACGATGGGCCAGGTTGACTTGTGAACCACCCGCGCCATTTGGTCCAGAAAGTGAAGATCCTGGTCGGTTTTCCGGTGGAGGGGCGGAGAGGTTCGAAGCGTTCGACGGGCCGGTGCCGAGAGATGGTCGTGCAGTCGATGCCTGGCCACCGCGGGCTGGTGCACTGAGATTACAGGACAGGTTAATAATAAGTTTGCCGTGGACGACGAGGTTATCGGTTGATTTTTTAAGGTCTCGAGTAAGCATCTGGTCTGAAGCGCATGTCAGAAAGCTCCTTCACGGTTTCTGTCATAGGATCAAGTAAACTGACCATCGGCATCTGGGCTGAGCTCAGGGATAACATCTCCAACGCGAATGTTTATGACGCCTAGGAAACCCTGGTCCTTCTTCTTAAACTTCTTTTGGTCGAAAACTTGGACTGCAAGGATGCCATCTTCATTGGTACGACTGATAATCTCGAGTTGGTTAAATTCTTTGTCTAAAGCGGCGGGGTACATTACAAGTCAAAACTCTCGTTCCAGTATGGGTTTAGAGTTCTTTTGCTGACAGTCGTCGTTTTGGTTTGCTCCCCATTTATGGTCGCAACAGCGAAAGGGTCAGGGAAGCCTAATTCAAGTTAGCAGGTAAGCCGAGCGAAGTTTCGGAATCTACCACGTACGGAAAACATCCCTCTTGTATAGGCCGTCGGCGGCGATAACTTGGATGATGTCAATATGTCAAGTCGAACGGTGGGGTAGGTTGATTAGTTGTAACTCACTGGTAACCCGAAGGTTGGGCCTGCTACAAGGAGCATTAGCACGTTCATCGTAGTAGCAGTGAAAGGGGAGATGGGCAAAGGTCAGACTGAAGGTGAAGCTGGACGCGATGCGATGGGCGAAAGGCTGGGAATGGACTTACTTAGAATCGGTGCGACTGGTCATGGTGTCACCTCTTGCGCTGCGCAGCGAGGGACTAAGTCACAGCGACGGCAATGATAATAATCGATATTTCCGAGGTAAAAAGGTAGGAAGAGGTTCGAAGCCAGACAAATGCAATGAAGCCTTGTCGTGGAAGGCGTTCGCGGAACGTGATCAGTGGAGGTTGAAGGGTTCACTGAAGAAAGTTGACGACGCTTGGTTTGGGGCAATGGGGGGAGGTTGAGGCTGTGCACGGGCGGCCCAAAAGACCCAAGACTGAGAGGCTAAGGCCAAGGCAAGGCACGGACTCCCCGCTTCCAGAGCGAGAACGACAGCGGCCGGAACGGGAAGATCCAGGGTAGGAGTAGCGATCCTGAGGCTGCTGAGAGAGCGCGGCAAGATAAACGAATTGCTGTAATTGAGCTGATGATATTCGTGAATTAGTAACGATAAATGGTGACAGAGAAGCTCGTGGATGGGGTTGGTTGATCGCCGCGAACTGTTTTGTGTGGGCTCAGTCTCAATACTCTCTCGTCTCGTGGTTAGCGTTGATGATGCTAACGTTGGAAGGATAATCAATCGACCCGACCTGGCCTGAGTAACCTTGGAGCCTTGTAACTCGAGTACGGTTTCAAGGGCTGGGGTGCAGTCAGCGGGGGTCCTCTTCTGGTACCTTGGTTGATAGTGCTGCCAACTTGTTTATATACCTTAGGTAGCTCCTACGTGCATGAGTCTTACACCACGGTAGTCGTGCTGTAGAATATATACTACGGCCATACTTGAATCTAGCACTTTATTAGACATTCCACCAAGCAACACAACAAAAGGCAGCTCCCCAAGTGCATATCACCAAGATCAGAGAAACCCCCCCAATGGGAACTACTCCATCAGCCAGGGAACAAGAGAGCATCCATCCTAAACATAGGGTGCCAAAATTAAGCCATCAAGATCCCCCATAACCTTCAACTGAGCTTACACATATACCTCTCTCTTAGAATCAAGTCCCTACGTTTTCTTTCATCCTTGGCTAGCCCGTGCTCTATAATCAACCCTGTATTCTGTATCCGGGCCTTTTAGTGGGCTGCAATGGAGGCCTACAGATGACTAGACGACAAGTTATTACCTTGTATTAGTGGCTGGTAGGTAACCAAGAGGTTCTTTTGCATCCGTTCCTTTGAACGTTTCCATGAAACCTGCGATTAGAGTTGAACGTTCCAGAATCGACTTGTGTACTTGAATCGAAGGTATCTACCCGGTATTGCCTAAATCTTGACCTCTCGTGCATTCTAGTCACTTGCTAGGCTGAGCAATGATTTCAAATGTGTTCAAGAGCTCCAGTATTTTGTTGCCACTTTGGCTGAGAAATTGTCAAATAATGCTTATGACATCTGCCTTCCTGGGCTGCGCTTTATTACGACGTATTTCGTACAACCTCGGCAGTAAACAGCGACAGTGCCATTATGGAATCATAATCTCAGTCACCTGTAAGGGTTTGTGAGCTGATGTTCTGAGCCTAATTGCGGCGTACGGCTTACCGGCACACCTTTCGTCAGGCATCGGGCGCTTAAGCAGGGTTGCGATGCCTTGCAGCTTGGTCGCTGAGGTTGATGCTTGTGCTTGAAGACTGGCAGACTGGCAACATGAGATTCAAAAGGCTCAGTTTGAAACATGCCCCATACACACAGAATTCAATGCGTGCCTTTGTAGATTTCTCTTTTCTACGGAGTACATCCAAACCTACCCTTCAGCCGTAACTTCGTAGTTGCATTACTTGATCGAGATGTTTTACAGTACTTTCACCTCTGTGACTGGGCAACTGCTGAGCCACTGGCAAAACGTCAATGATACCCTTGTTGATTGCGTTGACAACACACATCTTGAACAGCATATGTATTCTAGAGTAGTCGAGAATGACGACTCATGTACGAGCCATGCTATGGTAAGCATTTAATTATAGCCCATTGCGCGAGGAGTGACACATTTGCAATGATATGGCTGTACAAAGTATGGGACTGTTCAATACCAGCTTTGGTGGCTGAGCAAGAATATCAGACCTAAGAAGAAGCCTTATTACGAACCGAATCAACCATATATGAAAGAAAACGCAGGTTGCACTACAAGACAGTTAGTATAACTACGTGATCAGGCACATTTCTGCCTTGAGAGAGAGCATAAAGCAGGAGCTCTAGGGTAAGCTGTATGTAATATCGTGGATTACCCAACGCATTAGCTTATTTAGCTTGCGATCTTCAGTGAGATGTCAGATCTTCCTTTCCATGTTATGCACCCTGACACTAGATTTGTCTCATTGCAATCACAAGTCATTCCCGCAAAATATCCAAGCCTTGGCACGAACTGATGTGGGGGGTACCACACGGGCGGCCTCACACGCATAAGGACGAAGCTCCAAGAGGAACGCGTGGCAACATGTCACTACTCTAAGCCTCCTACGGACCTCCATTATCGAAGCTGCTTAGAATTGGCACCCTAGCCCAGTTATACTTAAAATAGCTGATTAGATTGCGTTTTAGCTCATAATGATTTCAGGTGAAGTTCGCACTAAGTTAATGATGGGAACAAACATTGATGGATTACTGTAATTTTGCTAAGACGAAAGAAATGTCAAGACCGGAACTCCTATCCCTTCCCTCGGTGTTCTTGGCTATCTGTGTGTTTTCCTGTTCCTGGATAATCGATAGTATTACACTGTTCCCCCTCTGCTAGTAAAGCACCCTTCTCCTTATTACTATAACCCTAAATTTAAGGGAAAAAAATGGATGGAAACTGTTCCATCACAGGCCAACATATCCATGCGCGTAGGGGTTGTTTTCAAGCCCGTGAGATCCCTCAACTTCGATCTCGAAAGGCCTAGGTTGCTCAGATCGTCGACCATGTCCCAAGGGTAGAGTGCCTCCCTGCTCCTAGTAGGGGGCGAAACCTCGTCCGCGACCACGGTAGCCACCGCGATAACCACCACCGCGAGGGAAGCTGCCTCGGCCATGAAAGCCTCGGCCACCGCGGAACCCACCGCGACCACGTCCACGGCTCATACCAGGGACATTGGTGCGCTTGGGGGTCACCTTGATGTTGCGTCCCTTGAAGACACTCTCGTTGAGAACAAGAGCCTGGGCCACCAAGCTCGGCTCGGTGAACTCGACGTAGGCGTAGCTACAGAGCGATATGTTAGCAATGCTCAGAAAGCTCTCGCGTGCCAACATACCCCTTCGGTTGACCTGTGAACTTGTCAAGAAGAATGGTCACTCGGTTGATGGAGCCGCAGCTCTGGAAGTGACTCTGGATGTCTTCAGGCGAGGCTGAATAATCGACGTTGCCAACAAAGATACTGCGTGCATCGATGGATTCCTTGTCATCCGCAAGGTCAGCAGATTGCTGTTCCAGAGTTGCTTGCATCTCGCGAAGCTTCTTGGCCTCCTCTTCCATCTCTGCCACGCGGCGCTTCATGGCAGTGATTTCTTCCTAAGGGTGTGGCGTCAGTTTCCTTCTTAGATCCACCTCTTTGCGCGCCTAACACACCTCCTCAGCTCCTGACATCTCAGTTCCTTGCTCATGTTCATTGTCGTGCTCGCGGTCATGATCGATCTCGTGCTCGCCCATAGGCTTCTCATCTTGCTTGCCAGAATCCGACATGTTGATTAGTTTGAAGAAAAGCTGGTCGTGTCTCTCGCGCGCGATACTTCTACGTGAACCAGTGTTAGTAAAAGGTGGGATGACTGCTGAGAGAAGAAAATGAACGATGCGCAATCGTTCAAAGAGTCTTGACATCATTGTACGAAGGGACAGAATAGTGCAACGATGAATGCCAGAAAATAGAAGAAGAAATATTTACCTTCGTGGAACAAACCTTTCGCGATGCAAGTGGAAGAAGAGACGTAACAAAAAAGGTATAAAAAAAGAAAAGCGCGAAGGGGTTCAAGTTCGCGATGACAAAAATGCACGATTAATGAGGTCAAGGCTGGGGTACGCAGCTACCAACTGTAGGTACCTTTCATCTAGCGCCAGTTCCGAGTCTCGGGCTGCATGAGAGTGAGTTCCCTGTCAAAAACCAACGGAAGCTCTGGTGTTCTTTGGTAAGTTTTCGGACCGAAGATAACCCGACAAGTTGGAGCCGTGAGATTAGGATTCTACATGTGATTAGGTAGGTAGGCAGGTAGGTTGGTAGGAATGAAGCAATCTGGCTGCTTCTCTACCATCTATTATTTATTGAGAGTTGATATTGTTTGCAGGAAAAACAGAGTCTATTCTGCCTGAAAGAGGGGAAAAGCTAATGTGTTACTTTGACCCAGTGGCTTAGATCTATCACTGCGGGATGATGGTTACATTTGCCCACCAAATGAATATCTACCATCTACTCCTTCGACCTAGGAAGTTATAGGGTTTTGTCATACCATGATAGAATGACCAGTCACATACAACCATACAAGAAATTTCGTTGGTTCAGCAGGAATAGTTAGAGAATCATCATCATCAAATTTATCGTGTTATGAAAAATATGGCAATCGCCAGACACAAAATGAAAACCAGACACCCCCAAATGCAATCGTTACGTCCTCCAAACGCCGCCCATGCTCTTCGCTAGTCAATGCGTCCGTCTGTAAACATGCCTCGTTCCATCCCATCCATCTAGTACCCAGTGCTCCGAGACAAATATGCTTCATGTTGTGTGTAGAGATAAGGAAAGGTGATGGTCTCTGACTAATCAAGCATGTCGGCCACGCTTCCCTCCCTTTTCGAAAGGATCCTTTCCGCTTAGACTGCCGAGATCGAATATTTCCTCAAAGTTCAATTTACGCTTGCTACCAGCCCGCTGTACCAAGTGTCCCGGACCCCTCGGGCAAGATCGACTCGGACCACCCGCAAGCCTAGTTTTCGTTGGTCGTGTGGGAGCAGGCACATCATCGTGAGGTCTTGAGTCAGACAGGTCTAGAGTAGCGATGTTCGGATATGGGTGTGAAGACTGAAAGGTGAAGTTGTCTTGAGAAGGGACAACTATCGGCGTAGGCTGTTCGACAACAGGAGGGATACTCGGTGGTGCGGAGTCGGTTCGCATTTGGTTCGCCGGGTGAGGAGGGATAGCCGTTCGAGTCAGTTCAGGCGACGAGGCTGTTTCTGCTTTGTCGACCTCGTCCTCACTCTCCGTGTTCAGAGAACTGCTTTCACGCCCATCGAGTCTTTCTGTGGCCCATTTCCGGATCTTCCACCCTTCTCCATCACCCAGACCCATGCCCTCTTTATCCAAGAATTGTAAGAGGTCATCGAGGCAATCCTGGTATCCATCGGCGCGAGCCTTTGACTGCCCTGCAGCTGAGATCTTGTAGAGCTTGGTCACCGACAAGGCAGCTGCCTTGAAGACATCGAGGAGTTGTTCAGGACTTTCTTGCTGAGCAGGCTGCTTGCCCATGCTACCAGAGACGCCCCTCATAGGCTCCATCGTGATTAAGCGACGGAGAGATGCGGAAAACTGGAAACGAAGAGTCAGATATGTTTGAAAACGTCAAGGGGGAAATCGTCTCACTTGATGGTCAAAGGGAAGTAGTATTGGTACCAAAAGAGGCTCCTAGACCTGAGAGAGAATGCTATAGAGTCGCGGTACACCAGAGTCAGACAAGCTGGTTATGTTGCTCCTGAAGAGCTATGATTTCGAACACAGTTGGGCAAGGTAAGGTTGGGGTCACGAAGCGTTTGCCCAGGTCATCCACTCCAACGGGGAGCATGGGCAGAGCCTGATGGACGGCACTAACCGAGGGGTCGGTACCTGTAGATGTGGGGGCATTTCAGCCACGTGACTGGATACAACTTTGAGAATTGTCTTTCAGCAACTCACCAGAATTTCAATCGTGTACTTGTACGAGTATATAAGACAAGGTCAGCTTAGGATATTAACCTAGGTATTTTCGGACTTACAGTGACTTCCCTCACACAAGATCAGTAAGACAGAGTGACGTCGTTAAAAAATCATCGGAATATCCTTTCTTCCCTTGCAGCATCGTGGGGCCCAATGCCATTTACAAGGGTCTATGCACGCCGCTAGCCCAGATTGTCCCCCTTCGAGGTGACCGTTTAGATTCTACCCGCCAACACCTTCGCAACAGCATTCACACTTTCTTTTCTAATCCTTCAAGCGACGTGACTGTGTTAAATACACCACATACCCCTCAAGATATACATAAAATACGCTACAACAGCCAACAAACTACTTGCATTGACTTGTGCTTCATATTGCAAGCTATCGAAACGCGTCTTCTGGACGCCAGTCGCGTAAAGAGGTTTATCCTACACTCGACTCGCAATGGCGCCTCGCTCTCGAGCCAAAGCTGTCGATACTGACGCGCCCATGTCTGACGCGCAGGAGCATCGTCAAGAAGAAGAGATGGTAAGTTCCCATGTTGACAGATTTCGTTCGTTTATGGCCGAGAGCTTGTGCTGACGGGTTGTTAAGGAAGTTGACGAAACTCCCGACTACACTGATACCGAGAACCCTAGCACTACTGCTAGCAGCGTCGCCGGAGAGCCTACTGGGGATGGCCGTAGGCGCCGCACAGAAGTCAACCAACTTCGTCGTAGCATTTTTGGAAAGAAGCACGATCGCTTGGGCGAGTCCAAGGTATGTCGCACTCCAGGAGGAGGCTATGATACGGAACGATCTAACCGAACCTCTAGGAAGATGATACCATTCGTCGATTTCGATACCTCCTCGGCCTGACAGATCTCTTCCGCCATTTCATTGAAACAAACCCCGACCCCAAGATTCGCGATATCATGACCGAAATCGATCGACAGAATGCCGAATCTGCGCGGGGCAAGAAGGGTGCCGGAAGGCAAGGGGGTGCCACAAGTGAGCGACGCCGACGTACCGAAGCTGAAGAAGACGCCGAACTTTTGAAAGATGAGAAGCACGGCGGCTCCGCTGAGACGGTCTTCCGAGAATCCCCTCCGTTCATCCATGGCACCATGCGAGATTACCAGGTTGCCGGTCTCAATTGGCTGATTTCCCTGCATGAGAATGGTATTTCTGGTATTCTTGCCGATGAAATGGGTCTCGGAAAGACCCTGCAAACTATTTCATTTCTTGGCTACTTGCGACACATCATTGACATTACTGGACCACACTTGGTCATTGTGCCCAAGTCCACGCTCGATAACTGGAAGCGAGAGTTTGCCAAATGGACACCCGAGGTCGATGTTTTGGTGCTTCAGGGTGCCAAAGATGAACGACAAACACTGATCAACGACCGGCTTGTTGACGAGAAGTTTGATGTTTGCATTACCAGCTACGAAATGGTGCTTCGAGAGAAAGCGCATTTGAAGAAATTTGCTTGGGAATACATCATCATCGACGAAGTATGTGATTTGGAACAGTCGAGACTTTCATCAGCTAACCATTATCCAGGCGCATCGTATCAAGAACGAAGAGTCATCACTGTCACAGGTCATCCGATTGTTCTCCTCCAGAAACCGATTACTTATCACGGGCACACCGTTACAAAACAACCTGCACGAACTCTGGGCTCTCCTGAATTTCTTGCTTCCTGATGTTTTCGGCGATTCTGAAGCATTTGATCAGTGGTTCTCTGGTCAAGACCGCGATCAAGACACGGTCGTACAACAACTACATAGAGTCCTCCGCCCCTTCTTACTGCGTCGTGTGAAGAGCGACGTGGAGAAGAGTCTTTTGCCCAAGAAAGAGGTCAATGTTTATCTTGGCATGTCGGAGATGCAGATTAAGTGGTACCAGAAGATTCTGGAGAAAGACATTGATGCTGTGAACGGCGCTGGTGGCAAACGAGAGTCAAAGACACGACTGCTCAATATCGTGATGCAGCTGCGAAAATGCTGTAACCACCCCTATCTGTTCGAGGGCGCCGAGCCCGGACCCCCTTACACAACCGATGAGCATTTGATTTACAATGCTGGCAAGATGGCAGTTCTCGACAAGCTCCTCAAGCGGCTCCAGAAGCAGGGAAGCCGCGTTCTCATCTTTTCTCAAATGAGCCGACTATTGGATATTCTCGAAGACTATTGTGTCTTTCGAGAGTACAAATATTGTCGAATCGATGGTGGCACAGCGCATGAAGATCGAATTGCTGCCATTGACGAATACAACAAACCTGGTTCGGAGAAATTTGTCTTCCTCCTTACAACGCGTGCTGGTGGTCTGGGCATTAACTTGACGACTGCCGACATTGTTATTCTCTATGACAGCGATTGGAACCCTCAAGCTGATCTTCAGGCTATGGATCGAGCCCATCGTATTGGTCAGACTAAGCAGGTTGTTGTATACAGATTTGTCACAGACAACGCCATCGAAGAAAAGGTTCTGGAGAGAGCTGCCCAGAAGTTACGACTAGACCAACTGGTTATCCAACAAGGCCGTGCCCAACAAGCCGCTAAAGCTGCAGCCAACAAGGATGAACTTCTTTCCATGATCCAGCACGGTGCTGAGAAGGTCTTTCAGTCTAAGGGGCCTACCGGCAACATGGCCTCCAAGGACGGCGAAGTTGGTGATGACGATATCGATGAGATCCTTGCAAAGGGTGAAAACCGAACAAAGGAGCTGAACGCAAAATATGAGAAGTTGGGAATCGATGATTTGCAAAAGTTTACCTCAGAGTCTGCTTACGAGTGGAATGGCGAGAACTTCGCCAACACAAAGAAGAATATCAACATGACCTGGATCAACCCGGCCAAGCGAGAGCGAAAGGAACAGTCATACTCGATGGATAAGTACTTCCGGCAAACTATGTATCCCAACCCCAAGGCCGATGCTAAGCCAAAGGCACCCCGGGCACCAAAGCAAGTTCCTGTTCATGACTACCAATTTTACCCCCCTCGCTTGCGAGATCTCCAAGATAGGGAGACTGCGTACTATCGGAAGGAGATTGGGTATAAGGTACCTCTACCTGACGGTGATGAAGAAAATCTTGAAGAGCGAGAGGCCGAAAGAGCCCTCGACCAGCAGGAGATCGACAACGCTACACCTTTGACTGAGGAAGAGAGGGAGGAAAAAGAGAAGTTGTCGCTACAAGGTTTTGGAGACTGGAACAAACGGGACTTTCAGCAATTTGTCAATGGATCGGGCAAATACGGACGAACTGACTACGAAGGCATCTCTAACGAGATTGACAGCAAGTCGGCCCCCGAAATCAAGGCTTATGCAAAGGTTTTTTGGCAACGCTATACCGAGATCGCCGACTACCCCAAATACATCAAGACTATCGAAGATGGCGAGGAGCGGACTCGCCGTATTGGCCATCACCAAAAGCTTTTGAGAAAGAAGATGCAGCAGTATCGAGTCCCTCTGCAGCAACTCAGGATCAACTATTCTGTGTCGACTACCAACAAGAAGGTTTACACTGAAGAAGAGGACCGATTCCTTTTGGTTTTGCTTGATCGATATGGCATTGATTCGGAAGGTCTCTACGAAAAGATGCGAGACGACATTAGAGAGTCACCTCTGTTCCGATTTGACTGGTTCTTTCTCAGTCGAACACCAATTGAGTTGTCTCGTCGATGCACTACTCTGATCACTACTATTGTTAAAGAGTTCGAAGACGTCCCTGCTCGTGGCTCAAATGGAGTGAATGGAAAATCCAAGCGAGAGCCTGACGATGAGAATGACGAAGATAGTATTCTCGGTATGGCACCAGCAAAGAAGAAGGCCAAAAACGGCGTCAAGGTGCGTCAATAACTAATCTCTCGCATGGTCTATGACTAACGTGTTTTACAGAACAAGGCACTCGATAATGTCAAGTCCGTCAAGTCTAGCAAGAATAGCTCCGCCACGCCATCAAGAGCATCTAGTGTTGCCTCTACCGTATCCGCAGGAGGTTCTGCCAAGGGCAAGAAGGGTAAAAAGAAGTGAGGGAATATGGAATTGCCTTTAGTATGCTGGGTGGGCAAAGGGATAGACTTTTTGGCGTTTGGTTGCTTTGAGGACTTATAAGAGAAGCCAATGTGTACGTATTTGCTTAATCTAGCATGGCTGTTTGTACCAGGGGCCAGAAAATGCATCACACGATGCCTCGACAGGTGGGAATACAGGCGTGAGAATGGCTGATAGTATAATGTAGAAAGTGACTTGAGTGGAAGAACCATCTGACTGATTGTCTGCCTGATATCTTCAACTCGACGTGCTGTGAAGTAGCGACCATGATGTTCATGACAGCATGGTCATAAGGATATCCAAAGTCGTAGAAACGTGATCAATCGTGCATTTCGACCTTTCCTTAAACCCTGGAGAGATGGTGAGAATTACAAGCCCATTTGTCAACCTCTTTATCTCCCCTAACACACTCAATTCTTCTTCCATCACATCCAGCTCCCGTTTATTTTTTGCCCCATTTGAACAAAAACATTTATTTGTTTGTCCCCCAAACGCCGTACTATGCAAGCACACAGGAAAAGAACGCATCTACTGCATTCGGTTGATTCGTTCCCTCTCAACCTCGTAGTTGAAGTCGAAGTAGCCCTTGTCGAAGTGGTGAACTCGCACGTATCCGTCCTCTCCGCCGCTGGCGTAGCTCTTACCTGTAGGGTCGGCAGCGACAGTGTTCAGAGGACCGAAGTGACCTCGCACACGGCCGATCTCGTCCTCGAAGATCTTGTGATAGAAACGAGCCTCGAACTTACCCTGACGGGCAGAAGTTCGGGTAACATCCATAGCGGCCTGACCACCACCGAGGATGACGAATTCCTTCTTGGGGGTGATAGTGGCACTGTTGAGGGGTGTGTCGGCTGTATAGGTCTTGAGGACCTCGAGATCGCGGGCAGAGATGAGCTTTAAAGATTAGTACTTGTCATATGGGATAGTCTGATCTGACATACCTTGGCGGTCTTGTCCTTGCATGCGGTGATAAAGTAGGTACGGTCGGGAGACCACTGGAGATCGACAATGGGCTGGTTGAGTTCATGGACGGGAACGTTGTCGAGGAGATCACCAGTCTTGGCATCGTATCGGCTTACGCTACCATCCTCATGTCCAGCGATGATGTACTTGCTGAGAGCACTCCAGCCAGCAACGGTGGCCTTGCTCTCGTCGCAAACAATAGTGAGAGCCTTCTCGTCGGTCTGCTCAGCGTTGAGATCGGGGTTGATGTCGATGACGACGATGTTGGAGAGGTAACCCATTCGCTTCTCGGTGACTCCCAGCAACTTGGTGGCATCTTCGTTGAACTCGACTCGCTTGACGGCGGTGGGGAACTCCCAGGTCTTGATGAGACGGCCAGTCTTGACTTCCCAGAGACGGATGGTGTTGTCGGCAGAACCGGAGGCGATCATGGTTGAGGTGGGGTTGACATCGACTGTCCAGATGGCACCTACATGGCCGTGGTAGGTTCCAAGTCGCTCGCCGTTGTGGGAGAACCAGGCGCAGATTTGCTGATCCTTTGCGACGGAGAAGATGAGGTCGCCATCTTTGTTGAATCTGTTGAGCGAGGTCAGTCGAGGGTACCGGCGAAGTTATCACAGGCTGTATAAAGGTATAATATTCTCCCTCCTCTTCCTCAAGACTATAATACAGACAGATGTATAGAGACAGAACATGGCTCGGACATACCTGATCTGGGTGAGCGCACGCTCGTGCCCGGCAAGAAGAATGGGCCTCATATTGTCGATGTCTGGGGGGGCACTAGGAGGGGTTGATGGCGGAGGCAGATTCGGAGCGGGTGGTTATATGGCGAGGGCTTTCGCGATGGAATTTTTGGCGGTTGTGCGTTTTGGTGGGGCAAAAATCGAAATCAGTTCCCCCGCCTTAGCTGAGCTGTGAGGGGCACATGGCTGATGCCTGATTTGTAGGGAGAGAGGTGTTAAAGTTGGTACGTTGTGATGCCTATCATAGATTAATATGAGTCTGAGAAGAGTCACTGAAGGATTCAAGAGTCATCGTCTGAGTAATTCTTTGTAGAAATATTCAAGTTGATTCATGTTATGACAACCGTCTAGTCTCAGCTCACTTGTCAGCGAATCTGAGGCATCAACAACTTTGGCAGTCTGCAACGAAACCCAGGCGTGCTCTGGCAGGGCACGGTTATTACTATTTCTATGCTGTAGCCGAATAGACTCTGGCTCAGCTGCAATGGCTACGAATCTATCGTCCGGGTAGCCCTGCTGTTTTTAACAAAAAAAAAATGTCTTTTTGACGGCTCTCGGCTGTCAAAGCGCTCTAAGCAAGCATAGCCTTAAGAACGTTGATCTGCTCCAGGACACTGTCCTGGCTACAACCACCCGTGGCTGCTCTCATCTCGACGCTTCTCTGGTAGAAACGTCCTCCTCGAATCGGCCATCAATAGCTTGTAGTTGCTCTAGTGAGAGCTCGTTCATCGGGATACCTCACTTCTCGCTCTTAGCGACGCATCGCCTAGAGATGTGATGTGTCTCACGAAAGGGTACACCCTTTCGTACGGGATAATCAGCAAGATCAGTAGCCAGCATAAAGGGATCTAGGGTAGAGCTCATGCGCTCTGGCCTGATAGTCAGAGTAACGAGGATCCCTTGTGCAATCTGAAGACTATCAGAGATAGGCTTTGCATGATCCAACAGTAAGTGTAAATAAGGGTATAATTCGTTATTAGCACTGTATTTCCAGCACCGCACTTGGGTCACATCTGCTCAGAGGAAAGCAGCGGCAGCTCAGGCTTGGCACCATGAGCGGGTCATGAAGGTAAGATCTGTCGCGTGTGACTAACTTAGTTACCTTATACAGGTAAAATTCTAGAACTCTGGCCTTTGTCAATCTCGGTGGAAAACCACACCATTGAAGGCATCACCACCAGACCTATTCGATCCCCTTGGTCTTGAATGCCCGGTTCGTTGAGAGACACGTAAATGTCCCTTCTTCAAAGCAGGCACTTGACATCAGATTCTGCGGTGATGCAAAGGCATTCACGCGAGACCACTGATTGCAAGTATTCGAATATGGACGAGATGCAAAGAAGTTCTCAGCTGGCTCAATATTCTTTGAAAGACTAAGTCTATCGACTGAGAGACTTCGTTGCTGTACAATATTGTGTTATTGCTGTCATCATCATCCAACAACATTGCTGGTTCGCTTCCTCTCTTTTCTGCAACTTTGGCTTAGACCATTTCCCTACGGAAAGGCTTGCATTGGATTGTATAGATCTACATGTATATGCTCTCGCCATTGATCCGTCGGACACCAGGAGATTGTTCGGCATTGGGTCTAATACCATACTCATCTACATGCAGCTGAGGATATAATCATATTACAGTTGATCATGTACGGCGCGGCCCTCCGTTGCGCCGGGTGGCTTGAATCGAATAGTTCCCGAGTGATCCCGAGACAGCAACGGCATTTGCGGTTTCTATCTTGGACGTTATCGATACCGATATCACGATATGCAACGAGAATAAGCCTTGGACATCAACGGCTGAGCTGCCGATTGTATACGCACCAAGCCGAACCCGCAGTAGAATTAGGCGGGTCCCAGCAAAGTCAGATTCTCACCCACCCACAGGCGTATTTACGCACAAAGTCGCACAGGCAAACTCCCCTTCACACGTGTTCGGTGGTTTCTCCCGTGTCAACCGTGCCTTTCGTGGACGCCGTTATTCGGACTGCCCCTCCTCACAACCCGACAGCCCACTTCTTATACAGAGACTGCCTCTCAGTCAACAAACGACGAAACATCTTTGCTTCAACCTCTGTTGTCGAGTCTAAGTCTTTATCTTCCATTAACTCATTCTCGCATCAGAAAAGACTCTTTTCCTCGACTACAATGGTTGCTGCGAAGCTCGATGGCAATGCCATTGCCAAATCGATCCGAGAGAAGCTCTGCGCCGAGGTTACTGAGAAACAGAAGCTCAACCCTAGGTTTAAGCCATGCCTCAAGATCATCCAAGGTATGACCAAGTTGCTCGTGATACTATACTTGTTCAGTGCTGACTCAATTGTCTCACAGTGGGTGATCGTTCAGACTCCTGTTCGTCATAATTCTGCCCCGCCACCATGAGATCATCTCACCACTAACCCGCGATATAGCTACCTATGTTCGCATGAAGCTCAAGGCTGCTGCAGAGGTGAGTAATAATAGAATTTCAGCTGCGTACGTTGACTGACTCATCACAAAGGCTGGTATCGACAGCCAACTGCTGCATTACCCCGAGTCTATCACGGAGGCTGAGCTTCTCGATCATATCCGTCAATTCAACCATGATCCTGCCGTTCACGGTATCCTAGTCCAGCTCCCTCTCCCTAAGCACATCTCTGAGTATACTGTCACATCTTTTGTGGCAGATGAGAAGGATGTTGATGGCTTTGGCACCAAGAACATTGGAGAGCTCGCCAAGAGGGGCGGCAAACCTCTTTTCGTGCCCTGCACGCCCAAGGGTGTCATGATTCTTCTCAAGGAGTCGGGGATTGACCTGAAGGGAAAGAACGCCGTTGTTCTTGGGAGAAGCGACATTGTCGGTAGCCCCGTGAGCTACCTGTTGCGAAACGCTGACGCTACTGTCACCGTTCTGCACTCAAAAACGCAAAACATTGAGGAGTATGTCAAGAATGCAGACGTCGTTGTTGCTGCTATTGGCCAGCCTCTGTTCGTTCAGGGCAGCTGGATCAAGCCTGGTGCCGTCGTCATTGACGTTGGAACCAACTTTTTGCCTGATGCCACCAAGAAGTCTGGTCAACGACTTGTTGGTGATGTCGACTACGCTGCCGCAGTCGAAGTTGCATCCGCCATCACCCCCGTTCCTGGTGGAGTCGGACCCATGACTGTTGCTATGTTGATGCAGAATGTCGTCGATGCTACAACGTGGTATTTCGAGTCTCAGAAGCTTCGAAAGACCATCCCCCTACCCCTGAAACTGGAGGATCCTGTTCCTTCAGATATCGCTGTGTCACGAGCGCAAACACCAAAGGACATCACACGCATTGCTGCCGAGGTCGGTATTGCTCCCCACGAGCTGGAACCTTACGGCGCATACAAGGCCAAGGTTGACCTCGGTCTCCTGCAGCGACTGGAGCACCGTCGAAACGGCCGCTATGTCGTTGTCACTGGCATTACCCCAACACCCCTGGGTGAGGGCAAGTCTACCACAACTATGGGCTTGGCTCAAGCTCTCGGAGCTCATGTTGGACGTTTGACCTTTGCCAACGTTCGACAGCCCAGTCAGGGCCCTACCTTTGGTATCAAGGGAGGTGCTGCTGGAGGAGGCTACAGTCAGGTCATTCCTATGGATGAGTTCAACATGCACCTTACTGGTGATATTCATGCCATCACCGCTGCCAATAACTTGTTGGCTGCAGCTATTGAGACTCGAATCTTCCACGAGAATACTCAGAAGGACGGGCCTCTGTACAAGCGTCTAGTCCCCACAAAGAACGGCGAGAGGAAATTCGCCCCCGTCATGTTCCGCCGATTGAAGAAGCTCGGAATTGACAAGACCAACCCTGATGAACTGACTGAAGACGAGATTCACCGATTTGCCAGACTGGACATCGACCCCGAGACGATTACGTGGAGACGAGTTCTGGATGTTAATGACCGTCACCTTCGAGGAATTACAGTTGGAACCGCTCCCACTGAGAAGGGCCAAACTCGAGAGACTGGTTTTGATATCACAGTTGCTAGCGAGTGTATGGCTATCCTGGCACTTAGCAACAGTCTGGCCGAGATGCGTGAGCGTCTGGGTTCAATGGTGGTGGCTACATCACGAAATGGCGACACTGTCACTGCCGATGATATCGGCGCGGGCGGCGCTCTTACTGCTCTCATGAAGGATGCCATCAAGCCCAACCTTATGCAGACACTGGAGGGTACTCCTGTATTTGTCCATGCTGGTCCTTTTGCTAATATCAGCATCGGCCAGAGCTCTATCCTTGCTGACAAGCTCGCTCTGAAGCTTGCTGGTACTGAGCCTGACGAGGACCATGATGAGAAGGCTGGCTTCGTCGTCACCGAAGCAGGTTTCGACTTTACCATGGGTGGCGAACGATTCTTCAACATCAAGTGCCGTACTTCTGGCCTTACTCCCGATGTTGTTGTCGTTGTTGCTACTGTCCGAGCCCTCAAGGTTCACGGCGGTGCACCTCCCATTGCTCCCGGTGCTGCGCTCAGCCCCGTTTACAAGGAGGAGAACGTGGACATTCTGCGCGCTGGTTGCGTAAACCTGAAGAAGCAGATTGCCAACGCCAAGTCTTTTGGCATTCCTGTTGTCGTTGCGATCAACAAGTTCTCTACCGACACAGAGGCCGAGATCGCAGTCATTCGTGAGGAGGCCATCTCCGCGGGTGCTGAGGATGCGATCCTTGCTAACCACTGGGCTGAGGGTGGCAAGGGAGCCGTCGACCTGGCTCATGGTGTCATTGCAGCTTCAAAGAAGCCCAAGGACCTAAAGCTGACCTACGATCTGGAGGGTACTGTTCAGGAGCGCCTCGAGGCTATCGGCAAGAAGATGTACGGTGCCGAGAAGGTCGAGTTCAGCGAGCTCGCCCAGAAGAAGGTTGACACATACACCCGCCAAGGATATGGTAATCTACCTATCTGCGTGGCCAAGACACAATACTCTCTGTCCCATGATCCCGACCTGAAGGGTGCTCCTACTGGCTTCACAATCCCCATTCGTGATGTCAGGATGGCTGCCGGAGCAGGATACCTGTAAGCTTATTTACTTTTTGGACGTAACGTAATTAACAAATTACCAGGTATGCCCTTGCTGCTGATATTCAGACAATTCCTGGTCTGCCAACAGCACCTGGCTATCTCAATGTTGATGTCAATGTCGAGACAGGCGAGATCGAAGGCCTCTTTTAAACTAAAAGAATTCTGGTGCATAATGGATTTTGTCGGAAGCGAGGTACACGGGACTGTACACCCTCAACTCAACGTGGGAACGGACGGATGGGAAGGCGAAGCATTAGGGCGTGACATTTCAACAAATGGTGCGGGACAATTAGCGGATATCATCAATCATGTGCCTATTGGCAATTAAATCAAGTTTTTGATTTGGACTATTTACAAAGTGTTTTGGGTTACCATCGTCTAATGAATGAATGTCTGGGTCTGAGTTGACTCGCCCAGCATGGCAAGCATGTTTATTACCGTCAATGCAAATGCCATAGCTGAAGAGGGATTCTGCCTTGGCTGGAAATGTAGTCTCATCGTGCATACTACGTGGTAGGCGTCGACGGAATTTGCCATTGTGCATGTTGCATACAGCCACAAAGTTGAATGGTAGGGCCCAGCTAATGTCAGGCAAACCGGAATCGGGTGGTTGGCCAGTAACTCTACCACCACAGTATCAAGCCTTTTTTATTAGTGTGATGGTGAGTGTGACTTGACAGCATCGGCATTTCCCGTTGATATCTCTGGCGTAGGGTCTAGAACTAGTCGAACCATGGGCCACCGGCATGACGACGTTCCGTGTGGGGGCTGATGGCCTTGTATCAACTTTATTTGAGCTACGACGCTTGATGAGGTGATGCTGAAAATATGATTGTGTGCTGAGGAATGGAATTTCTTCTGCTAAATTGTCGCTTTACGTGAATGAGTTGAACTGCCGAACTCAACCGTCATAACCTCATTAAAACATCCATGTTACAAAGCAAACATATCACTCAGCTGAGGATCCTATTACAAGGGGACACAGATTTGCTTCTCATCATTGGTCACAAGCAGAGAGCCACGAGAAAGCCATGTAAGACTCAGCCCAACTAAACTAGCAATGCGAGAACCAATGGCTCGGCGCCACACCAAGACTAAGAAACGGCACCGTTTGACCCCTTACCGCCCATTGAGGTCATCCTTGCTCTATGTTAGATGCCGAGTGAGATCAACTCTGGAGGATTAAATCACTGGTCATGTTTCTGCCCTCTGATGGCAGTTTATCAGGCCACAGCCCGTATTGACGCATTCTTCCATACAGTGTTTGCTCTTGAGCTGCGTACAGGTTCGGAGGGTTCTAAATTAAGTCTTGCTGCGAGACATTGAACTATTTTCAACTGATCCGTAATAGGCAGCCAGTGCGATAGGCTTCTCTGAAATGAGTTAAGTATGATCCAAGAGAGTTAGCATTGAGTATAACTAGATCACGATCCTGTTCCTTGATTCACAGTAAAGTTTTCGTATTGTTGCAATCCAGTCTCGCTTACGAGAGGTACACGAAGAACAGTAAGAACGAGTTTCGCGTATCGATAATTTTCGTATATAATAATGCAATGTAAGCTGTGTCCATGACTTCGGATCCACCGAGATGCCTTGCCGGGAGCCTGGCAGCGTGTTTGACGTTCTCGTTCAGTATGATGCCCTCAAGATAAGAATAAGCATATGACGGTTATCAACACTGCCTCCAGCCTGTGTCATCTTTAGCTCCGTGTTCAGCCCATCCAATACATGTCTTTTGTGTGTCAGTTCACGTCAGTTCTCCCTCCAAGTTACCAGCAGAGTGGTGCTTCACTTGACCCAGACACTGCCACTCCCACCCTATCGAGGCTATCAGCCCTAAATGATGCAGGCCTCGGACATGGATAGTTGACAAGCTTTTCGGCTACTACTAATATTACCTACCAATGAGAGGGGAAACCTTCTTGGAGGCCCTGAGCGTTGATCTGATCTAAACCCTACAGTGTGGGCTTGTCTAGCTCCTGTTGAGGCTACTCTAATTCGAAACTAAACCCAGGCAGCCGACGCCATTCAACCTCATACAAAGATCGTCTCCTCGGCGTTTCTACCGAGATCAGATCCCTTTTTTGGAAAATTCCCCAGAGCTGCCAGTTTCTTTTGGCCCCCAGATTTGTTGACATATGGTAACTGATCCTTCAACATTTACACCCCTCGAGCAATATGAGCTCGAAACATCCCTTGAGACGATCGTGTGCATTTTGTCGGGCGAGAAAAATCAAGTGCTCAAACGAAACTATCTGCGAGGCTTGTCGTAAGCAAGGTGCCGACTGCATTTACGACTTTGAGCCTCCAAGACCAAAGGGTCGGAACTTGAGCTTCGACAGCACAAAAGCCAACAATCATCTACAGGTGCGGAGCGAACATGAACTACCTGACAGCAAGAGGAGGAGATCGTGTTCTGCCAATTCTGCTTCATCCATGTCTCCCGGCAGAACCCACGAAGATCTTGCCCCATTGGCAGACGGTGTTGAGAGCCTTGCTGCAGTCCTTGAGCAGATATTTCGGGACAAGTTTTCCCAGTTGGTTTTTGGAGAAGTAGGAAAAGCGCAGCAGCAGCAGCAGAGCACAGAGGTTAGATTCACTGGACTGCTGCCCCTGATAGCCTTTGACCTTGTCGCTTCTGTTGGCCAGAGATATAGCGACTTGGGATCTCCTCAGTCTAATGAAAGCAACCAATATATCCGGTCTGGATTATCCAACGATACTTCTACCAACATGTTCGACAATCCTTCAGCATATTGTAGCCCATTGTCTACCTTTAGCCATCGACAGAGGAACCAGCTTATCGACGTCTGGTTCTCCGCACATCCCCTAACATTTCTCATCTCCAAGACACTGCTACTTCGAGAAATCCGCGAAGATACCTGTGACGAAATCCTCATGGCTGTGATGCTGGCTGATGCTAGCTTCGTCGTCGGAGAGGACTCGACAGTTGCTCGTGGACATGAACTCCTGCAGTGGGCCAAGACTCAGCTACAGATGCGGCCATGCTATCGTCCTTCCGAGGACAACGATGCTGTATACTCTGGTGCCCCTACGAGAGTTTATAAAGGGGTTACCACAGCACAGACTTTGGTGTTGCTGGCCTGGAACGCCCTATCTTTCCACGAATTCCGCCGAGCGATCTGTTACATCGAAGTTGCAAGCAAGCTGGTTACCGAGATCAAGGATTGTATGTCGAAGGATGCCTCCCAGCCGAACTCCAGCCGCATAAATGGTGTTGACGTTCTTGATGTCGAGAAAGAAGTTGTCTCCAATCTTTGGTGGACATCCTATTCACTTCATATCTGGACCTCCATCCAAGCAGGAGTCTTGCCCAAAACCACACCGTCAACCTTCGACTTCGAATCTCTCCCCGTGACCTCAACCTCATCAGTTACCATTCAGCTTGACCTCGTCTCTGAGAACTTCAACACCCTACAGAAGCAGAAGGGTAACATTCGAGAAATGAGACCTCTTGCCCAGGTTGTGAGCACTGTTGCATACTTATTCTCCCAAACCTCAGATCAAACCGCCTCAAATCATGGCGTTGTTATCTGTAAAGAAGCTATCCGCTCTTTTGGTATAAATACACACGATCCGAAGGCAAAAGTTCAAGATGATGACAGATTGTGGCAACTGCTTGTTGCATTTCACCATACCATGATCATTCAGTTCTTGTTCCCCAAGAACAGCTCATTCTACGAGCAAGTGGTGGTCCCAGCCGAGACTGTTCATCAATTCTGCGCTTCTGTAGAACAAATCATACAGTCCCTTTCGCCAACTACCAGGCACAACCAACACTCAGCCTCAACATTCCAACAACCCCTCTCTAAAGCTCTCTGTACTCTCATGGACACTTGTTCCCGAGCTTTCAACCTCCTCCGCGATAACCTAGGGCTTAGTCTTGATCATAGCTACTTCCGTCCAGAGTGGGATAATCGTCTCTGTTCTTTGGCAAGCTCCTTGTATACAATCAGCAAAGACGAACGATTCTGCCAAAGCACAACCTTGCGCAGTGTGCGGAAGCAGATCAAGTCATGTGCTCGTGCTTTTGGCAGTAATAGCAATACCAACGCGCTTGGATTGTTGGAGCCGAGCATGAACTCTATGCGATCCATGTCGCACTCCCCTCAGAGCAATGTCAGGCCTCCAAATGGCTTTATCGCGAATAATGAAGCCTTGGTGGATATGCCGTCGCCTTTTCAGGCTGAAGCTTCTTCGAGGGTATCTTCATCTATGCCATCTTCGTCAGGCTCCTCTACCAGTGTGTCAACTCACTCGTTCACCCCGTTTGAGGAGATGAACAAATGGCCAATCAACGAGACTTTTCCTCATGGGATAATGTCTACCAATATGAATTCTCCCCCTATTGTCCAGCAAGGGATGTGGTATTCGCAAGCACCCCCTATGGTGAATTTCGAGGCCGCGGGTCCTGTCTCTCTTCAACATAGCCAGTGGGCTTGGCCACCTACGAATGGCGAAGAGGCACCATACATATCTTTCCAAACACTAGATATGGATGAGACCTGAGTATGAGTTGAGGATACCAGTTTCGATATTGGATGAATGTAGTTATGATGATAACGGACAAAACAGAATGAAGCGTGTTATTTGTTTATTGGCGGACTCTATAATTGGAACTCGCCGCTGGCGGCATCGATGTTTGCTTATTGAGCATTGCGTGCGCTGGATAAGTATTTTAT